>JASAND010013559.1:0-24638 GCA_030248195.1 Trissonchulus latispiculum
ATGAAGACAGAACCTATTTTCAGCAGTGACAGTTTCGCGGAATTTCCAACTTTTCCCAACGGTTCCTAACTTTTTTGAGTGCATTGAGGACCTTTCAATATTGATTATAAAGTGAAGAGCAACTGATTCTGTATCGATGGTGGTGATCTCATCTCTCAAGGCGCTGCCATTCAAAAACGGCAGCCGAAAATGCGAAACCGGTTTCTTTCTATGGTTGACTCAAAGAAAATCCGCTCACGAAAGGGTTAAAGGATTAAACATAATCCTACTTCTATAATACGCCAAGGATTAAAATTTTACTCTAATCCTCTTTTTGATTCGCAATTAGGATTAAAAAGTAGAAAGTTAACTTTTAATCTGACTTAACGAATCACTGTTTATGTAATGATTAATTTTAATCGGTTTAACCCACCGCCTACATTGCCAACTAGTTTTAATCATCGTGCGAATACGTGGCTTAAACGGATTAAAAGTAGGCGGATTAAAATTTTTAATTGCTGTTTCTTAATGACATATTAAACGGATTAAATTAGCTCGTTTAATCGTTGATTAAAAATGGTAGGATTTTATATCAGTTAATTTTAGTCTGTTAAATCCGTCTACTCCAGCATTAAAGAAACAGCCGTTAAAATTTTAATCCGGCGGATTTTAATCCGTTTAATCCTACTATTTTAGTGTTTAAAGAAATAAGGCCTATGTGGCAGCAGGTATTTCCGATATGAGTTTAGCTGATGCCAAAGTGCAGAAGTGTTTTGATTGTTTGATTATTTGTTGCTTGTAACCATTTTCAGCTATTGTGAGTACCTGGAGGAAACCGGATTTCAGAATAAAACACTTGACCAAGAACAGGAGTTCAGGACTACAGATCCAGTCATTTTAACCCCAGCTTATTACCTAGCGCATTTGCTTTTGTTATGGTTGCATGCAAAATTTTAATGTAAGTTTTGGAATATTTTATGATTTTGATTTTGAAAACCCAGCAGAGAACCACATTCACAAGGAGCAGAGCGCTACCGCGAACGAACCCACTAGAAGGAACTGGACAACCAAATTAACATTCTTTAGTGCCTTTGGCGGGAAATTTAAAAGAGTAGAGTTAAACTTTTAACTTGTTTAACTTTTAAACCCTAATTTTAACTCCTGTCGTTTAACTTGCTGAGCGAAAATGTCTTGGGCAAGTCTAACTGATCTCAGGGCGTTATAAAATTTTTTCCTCGGAGTTGATGACCCACTTATTGGTCAGAACTGCTCGGATTTGCTACATCCGTGCTACAGTGTGCTTGCAGTTAACTTAACGGTTTACTTAACGGTTGTTTATTAGAATATCGAAAACTTTAGTTTGACAATTTAGGAGCACTAGGAACCTGGTCAATTTTCTCGTGGCAGCCTGGTATGTTAACATGCTAAAAAGCCTACCCCGGGATTTCGACGTTGAATGTTGCAAGCATTTTGCAGGGTTAACACTCGTCTTTGCTCTCACTGTCTACTATTACTCACCCTTACTATCACAAACTCTTCGTACTGCTCGCCTAAGAGGTCTCATTAAGCTTTGCAAGGTCTCTGTTTGAGTGCGACTTCCTTGAAAATGAGAGATTACGCTTTCGAGCAATCCCCCTGTTGACCCAGAAGGGAGTGCTTTCGAAAAAATTGTGGACGTGACTACGGCACTGTTTGTAGTAAATATTTCAAGAGCCTGTAAGCTATTGTGAGCAGACGTTTACAAATTATATTTTCAGCCAGTATAACGACAGTCGAGTGGTTGTCTTATTCCATGCAGGTAGGTGGATGTGGAAGATCTCGTCACGTATGGAGCTTAATACAGCTACTGTATATGTTTGATTTCTCGTATCTCCTTTTAACCCCCTCAGGGTAGAGATGCCGAGGTGCGTTCATCACAAAGCTTGCCGGTGGTTCACACTTTTCTGGTCTTCTTAAAGGTCTTACACGGCAAATTGCGAAGTAATTTATTCGATGTTAGTCAACTATGCCTCTACCCAGGCGCAAGAAAGATTCAGTACTAAGCTGACACTGCTCCTAACACTGACAGTCCCAACTGGAGTGTGGCTTACCGAAGATTATTTTGATTAATGCTGGTTTGCTGCAAGTATATCATTCCTAAGTACACTTGCGCCCTGAAATTCTTTAAATTTTAGTCTAAATTAGTTCCATTAATTCTCGCAAATAGATGACTATGGCATGGTATGAATAATTGCCGTTACCATAACAAGTGCCTAGTTTATCAGAAATTCCCAAGACCAGACAGTTACAGCTTTTGTACACTACTTAGCGTGGTTGCGTTATAGTTTGATGACAAAATGTTGGTAGTCTACCCATGTCTACTGCTGTCATTAGGTCAAGTAGTGTTGTGCTTTCAAGGAGAACTAATAAAAAGTATCTATGCCACAGAATCCGAAGGCGGTCTCCGTAAGCTTTCCCTTTTCACAAAACTAGGGGAAGTGATGCGGCTGAAGTCGGATCCATCCGTGGATAAGTACGAGTCTACAGTGACGATTGGCTGGTCACCACTTGCGTGTAAAAGACCATCTTGGTTCCGCACAGCGGCTTGTGAGCAGGAAACCTGTCGGATAAAGTTTGTGGGAACCCAAGTCGAATACCGGATTTCAGATTGTGTCGACTATATTTCCTGCAAAAATGCCACTAAGCTCCTGTGCGATTTACAAACGGACAGTGTGAAGTTGTTTTCTGATGAAGAACGCGCCAAGGTTTACTCCGATGCCGTAGCAATGTTGGCATCAGACAAGGCTTGTCCGATCTTGGAGCTTCCCAAAGTGGATCCAAACCTGGACAACGCTTGGAACCTGCAGAAATGGCAGTCCTGTATCTGGAATCCTTTCACTATCGGAGAGCCAGGAGAGGAGAACGCTTGGTTTGAGCTGAGATACACGTCTGAAGGTCAGTATATTAAAGACGGTGAAGTCCATCCCTTTAAGCACACTGACGTAACCGTTATGGAAGGATTTCGGATGCGACATAAAACGTCCGCAAAGCGTTTTGGTGATGATAGCGCAGGAAAGTTTCTGGACATTTCAACAAAGGAACACGATTGTTACCATGAACTACTTATTCAAAACAAGCCTTCGGTTCCTATCCATGGTAGAATAACTGTGGACGACAGCGACGAAGCTATTCCCTTCTCTCTATCGTCAGAGGGTGAAGAAAATGGACCTGATAAATTTTGGAAAACAGTGATCGTCAGTGATCAAAGAGATATTAAGGTCAAGATATACGTCGACGTGATTGAAAGCTTCAGTACCGACATCACCTTCGGTTCAGATCCAATGCCTGTTTACATGCGTTTTGAAGTAAGGCGTTTAAGGTTTTTAATACCCAACCAAAAAGTTCTGAGTTTTAAACTTCGAAGGTTTTCTAGTTGCTACAATGATTATGGTATTAGCAGGAGATGGTCGAGTATATGGGTCTTTACTGTTTAAACGGCTCTGTGGAAATACGTCATGCTGGAACAAACTATAATCATGTTTCTAAGTAATCAGACAACAGTAGAATTCACCGACAAATGCTCTAAATCTAACTCAATGTTTTCATTTCAGAAACATCGCCAACCTTGTTTTACTGCAAGCAGGAACGCTGATTACGCATTAATCATAGAATAACCAGAAAATCTATTAGATAGATGACAACAGTAGATAATCATAGTGTAAAAAAGTAAAATACATTCTCTTTTGGTGTACTAGACTTTCACTTAAGCGAGCATGTTCCCTTAAGTGCACGTGCTCTCTTAAGTGAAATCTCGCCCATTTTCGCCCGTATTTGATTTAAGAGAACATGTCAAAGCTTGAAATCGAAGCTGAGCCGGATATTCTAAAAGTTTTACAGTGGTAAAGCATAGGCAACCTCTAGAATTACTGATATCGAAAGCACAATCATTTTATCCGGATTTCATTGCACCATGACAAATCGTGATAACGAGCAACATACATTAACACAGATAAGGGTCAGGGGAGAGGCTGGTCCTAAAAACGTTTTGAGGTGGCGTGTACCTTGAACTAAAATTTTTGAGAGTATTTTTATGATGAGCACCAATCTACGTTTTTGTTCACAAAGTTAAAGTTTATAGTAATAAAAATCAGCAATTTTTAAAAACCTTCCTGCGAAAAGTTAAGGTTTTGGAAAAACTTCTAAATTTCTGTCAATGTTAATAAAGAGTCAACAAAACTAACGAAAAACTCAGACAATTCTGGAAATTTTCAACACATATAATGTGAAAACTTATTTTCCCCGCCATTTTTGCTTATTATAGGGAGCGCGAGAACGACCGCATATGTATTGTGAAGTTTGACTCTACTAGAATTAATAAAATACTGTTGTCTTCTTTTTGACTATTAGGTTAAGTCCTAGAGTACAAGTAAATACCGTGGTGTGATATATTGGAGCAATGGACGATCCTGACCAACTTGAACTCAGAAAAAGTAATTACAACGGTTTATTAATTTTCCAAAGCACGCTCAACAAGACTGACTAATATGAAATGACAAAACCGCAATTAAACAAATTCACAAATTACCAAATTGAAATAGCAAGAACTCAAGACTCGAAACCGATAAACCTAGGGCCTTTTCAAGAAAGGGTAGAGTAGAGCAGAGTAGAATTGAGTTAAAATTAACTCTTTTAACTCTTTTCAAGAAACTATGGAGTAATTTTAACCATGCGTGTTTTAGCTCTCTTTAACCCTGCAGGGTTAAAAGGAGTTAAAAATGGCAGAGTTAACGTTAACTCCACAGTTTCATGAAAAGGGTTAATTTTAACTCTACTCTACTCTACTCCAGCTTCCTTGAAAAGGGAGCTAGCCACGCTGAAGTCGGTTTACATAAATATCCTGACTACAACAATATAAATCCATTCTACTAGTAAACAAACATCATCATCGTCGTATGTATATATATACATACTTTTGTAAATACTAGTAAATAAAATTCATTTTTTGAAGAACTTTTGGGGAAGAATAATATATTTAATTTAAATCTGGAGATTTCCGAATTTTTCGCTTGACAACCTACATTCAACTTTTCAACAAAATGGTAGTAAAAACCTTGATCTGCTCCCTGAATGGTCGCTTCATGGTAAACTCATTTTTAAATTTTTGAAATGATAATTTTATTGAGTAAAAATATGTTCGATTCGAAGGCAACCATTCAAAAAACGTTGAAAAGTGTGTAGCCTGCCGAGATTTATAACAATGTAATGGATAATGAATTACTAGTTTATTCTTTCAGCTTTGCTTCCAGTTTTTAGACTACTTTTGCTTTATTTTCTGCTGTTAAAAACTCTTTGCGTTTCCGTTTAACTAGACGGAACCTTCAAATTTCAAGAATGTTCTCAGCATGTTTTAAAACAGCCAATGAAAATAAAACACAGCGTGCCGCAGTCAATGAGATCCAACGTGAAGATTCCTGATTTGCTATGTCAGCTCACCACACTTCTAGCACGTTGCTGGTTGGCTCTGTTAGCTAATTATATTTGTGTTTGCTTATTTGCTAAAAAAGTTTCCAAAACACGCTGTTTGTATACTGCGGAATCGTTCAAACCGTCGGTAGGTTACTTATGCAACCATATCAAGGTCAAGCTGACAGCAGGAATGAAATCATTTTGAATGAATAATAACAGAAATAAATAAAAACAGTAAAATAAAAAAAGATGTAAGCAATTGCCAAAAGCCGTTAATAGAATACTTGATAATAGAATAATAAAACATGGGACACAAAAAATGAGTTAACAAACCCCAGATTTGTGAAATTTCAATGAGGGCATTCATAAAGTCTTCCTTTGTGTTTTAACTCTGCTTAACCCGCGTATTTCGACGGGGGTTAAATTTCAATAGAAAAAGCCTTGAGGGAGTCAAACAGAGTTAAATTTAACCCTTTCATGAAAAGGGTAGAGTTAAAATTAACTCTGCAAATATTTAACTCTTGCAGCGATTCTTGAAAAGGGTAGAGTTAGAACGAGTTAATTTTAACTCTTTTCAAGAAATAACGCGGAATTAAAATTTTTAACTCTCTAACTTGCAGGGGTTAAATTAACCCTTTTAACCCTTTCTTGAAAGGGATCGAGTTAATTTTAACTCTACTCTACCCTTTCTTGAAAAGGCCCCTAGAACTTTCCCCCAGCTTACAATGGACAACCTTACCCAACTCTAGCACCCAACCAACTGCTCAGTAAATCCCCGAACCTAACGAATCATAACTATTAGCTAACTGACCTATGAATTTAGACAGAAGAACAGAGAAAACACTGAGCGTTTGACAAAGTGTGTTACTAAAATTACTTAGGCTTAGCATCTCAATGATAATTTATATCTTTCCTGCCGGTGCTTACTTCACGTAATACCCCCTCTTTCGGCCTCGGACGGGTTCCCACAGTTACAAAACAGATAAAACAGGGTTACTCACAGTTACAATACGTACTAGTAGTGGTAAAATGTTTGTTAGAAATTAGGTATAAATAAAATACATAGCGACACAAATGGCTGGCCAGCCGACGAGACTACTCGGAGCATAATCGAGGCGTTATAAACATTACGTATTACTACCAACATACATTAACATTACTTGTACGTACACGTTACTACTACAATTACAGCATATAGCTACTACTAGAGACAACTATGGAAAAACTATCTACGTAAAACCAAATTGCAATTACTGCTTACAACATACTACAACACATGCTAGTTAAACAAGTAACCCCTAAAAGGGGAAAAATTCCTTCCGTAGTGTGTGGGAGAGAAACACCTTGCCACTGCTGGTGGCCATAAGCTGGGCTGAGCATACCTTAAATATACCTTAAATATGTTTATGCATTTTAGCATGCCGATACACTGAATACCTAACACTGGCTTAACGCTGAAACACTGAAGCATAAGCCTACCTTAGCCAAACTACATCATAGGGAAAGTACGACACCATACCCTTCCTAGTTACATTAGCATGGCGACTGGGCTAAACGATTTAAAATAAACTCGATCCTTTTCGCAAATGAGTTAAAAGAGTTATTTTTTATCTCTGCCCTACTCTGCTCTACTCTACTTTTTCGCCAAAATGACCTTAGGATAACCAATCAGATGCGTTTTATTTTGAACGTATACAAACAAGCATGTAGACGTCACATTTGCACAGGTTAATGTTGCGGTCACTGGTGGTGAAAATCCCCCTTTGGAAAGCTTGGTTCCAAACGGTCTAACAGTTTCAACAAAACATTTGATCTAAGAACAAGTCGACATAGCCTGGATGCAGGCAACTATAGCTTGTCGGCTTCTATCCACATTGTCAACTTAGTTTTACGAAATTTACTTTAACTGATTCTACATATTCTTTGGCTTGCAGTGACAGGATGGATATTGGTCACTGTCAAATGTTTGTTAAATTTTGCGACTGCTGCCGTGTCCTACGCATAGGCCATAATCAAACAGATGCAGGCAACAAAAACATCTGTTTGTAAATATGAATCGTGCTATCAATAAACATTGTGAATACCCTTAGTAAGACGAACATGGAACGCTGCACGGAAAAGTTTAGTACTCTTTAGTTTAATAATCTTTGCGGTCATAAGAGTCTTGCGGCCTGCAGTCAGTCACTAGCGTGCGTGGTCACTGCCACAGCAATTGAGTGACAATCAAGTAAATGTGTCAATGTCAATTTCTGCTTTTCAGGCTGCTCGCTTACACGTTTCAATGCAAACTGCAATTCAATGTGCTCATCTAATTTGCATAATCAAGGCTTTCGTTCCATGTTAATAGAATTCTGAAACTGCCTGAGGGGGCCCTAATGAAAAGTTTCCACAACCTCAAATTTTAATTTTTACAGACTCAGGTTTTTAGAAAAATAAAAGAAGTGGATGAAATTCAATTGCTAAGGTCGCCTACCAACAGCATAAGATATTTTCACATTCGACCAACTGTTTCGAAGCAGCCTTCAAATAGCATACCCCCCCTCGAAAAAAACTTCCGCAGCTAGGTTTATGTGTTAAACCTAGTGAACGATTCAGACCATACTTCAATTTATACACAGTCCATGGGTTCACCCGTTACAAAGATTCCGCCTCCGGCGGAATAAAAAGGACAAACTACGTAAGTAATACGAATGATAGAAAAAGAATCCGACCAAAGCCACCGAGAACACTAGGGGTTGCAAGGCCATTACTGACAGGAAACGAAACACGACAATCATAAAAAATAGGATTGGGGAAGAGTGTCACGGGTGTGCGAGAGAAAAGGACACCGGCGTTTTTCATGTTATTGCTATTGCTATTGCTATACTATTATCGTCAATGTCTTTCACCGAAAAACCATACAGCCGGGGTCTACCCAGGCAAGCACGCACCAGGCCTCGTAAGGACACTTGATGTTTTCATCAAAGTGTAGATCCAAATCAAACCGGAGTAAAAGTTCAATGGGACCGGGTCCCAGCACGAAATGATGGCCAAGCAAGCCGTGTACACTGGGCCCGGCAGCTCAACGGTGGTATGCAGACCAAACCCACGCCCCCAAAGGGTCACACCAAACCCAACAGCCAGTCCAACGGTTTATTAATTTTCCAAAGCACGCTCAACAAAACTGACTAATATGAAATGACAAAACCGCAATTAAGCAAATTCACAAATTACCAAATTGAAATAGCAAGCACTCAAGATTCGAAACCGATAAACTTCGAACTTTCCCCCAACTTATACAATGGACAACCTCACCCAACTCAAGCACCCAACCAACTGCTCCGTAAATGCCGAACCTAAGGAATCATAACTATTAGCTAACTGACCTATGAATTTAGATAGAAGAACAGAGAAAACCCTGAGCGTTTGACAAAATGTGTTACTAAAATGACTTAGGCTTAGCATCTCAATTGTAATTTATATCTTTCCTGCCGGTGCTAACTTCACAGTATAATATGGATGTAAAAGGCTCTGCGCGGCCCTTTGAGATACATTCGAGCACCGTGCCAGCTCAGTACTGAACAAAACTCGACAAGTTTGGTATCGTGGGAATCTACAGTAAACGAGTACAACACTACACGAGTAAAACAAGTTGCAAAAACGTTTTGGTCAATATTTTCAACTTTTCGCTTCCGGACAAGTTAGATCCGCTTGCAAAAATGCAAGTTTGAGCAGAGGTGTCTGAAAGATGTGGACGTTTTCAGCCGGAAAGGTTTATATTTTCTGAATGCCGATATGGTCGCATGTGTTTCGCGCTATATTTTCGCTGCTCGGCCCAGCATATCACCTGTTTTGAAATAAAGAAATAAGTTTCTCAAGAAAGCAATTTTCGGTAATGAATGCACACAACTTAATTATCAGCTATATTTGCAGAGCACTAAACATGCAACATAAATAGGCTAGGTTTCAGCAATGGCACCAAAGGCACAAGCGGTGTCTCTCATCAAGGAAATAAGTTCTGAGTAAAGTTATTCTGAATCAAATACCTTCTGAGTAGACTGATTCTGAGTACACTGATTCTGCGTAAAGTGATTCTGACTATAGTGATTCTGACTGGTGATCGTAAACCGTTAGCTGGTGCATAAATGCAGAGTGCTTTGATTGTTTGATTATTAGTTGCTTGCGAGCAATTTCAGCAGTTGTGAGTACCTGGAGGAGACCGCATTTCTAAATAAAGCTTGACCGAGAACAGGAGTTCAGGACTACAGATCTTGCCATTTTAGCCCCAGCTAAGACCTAGCCCATTAGATTTAGTGCTAGTGCATGCAAAACTTTGATGTTCGTTTTGGACTATCTTTGGACTTTGATTTTGAGCTATCCAGCAGAGAACCACATTCACAATTAGAACAAAGCACTATCGCAGACAAACCCAAACGAAGAAAGTGGATCACCAAATCAACTCTTTGAGGCAAAATCTAACTGATCTCAGGTGCACCAATCTAATTCTTCTTCTCCACCGAGTGGCTGACTTCACTAATTGTCAGAACCACTTGGATCTAGAGCAATGGTGCTAGTGTTGGAGATTGTCAGCCGCCGTATCCAGGTTCCAATCTACATCACGGCACCACTAGTTCGTCTAGACTCTAGTCCATATGGTCGTGGGTATTAGAAAGGAGTTATGAAACGTACTGTATCGTTTTCTTCAGCCAGCCGGGCACTCCGCATCAGTTGGATGGCTTTCCTTCTCACCTGACCACAGACAACGGCGTCACCCTGTCTGTCAGGTAGTAGTACCCTGCGTTTCATAGATATTTTTCAGAACGGTCCTAAGCTGCAGTTAGCGTACTCCTAGGGCTGCAGGCTTAGCACACTACTAAGCGCTCATTGTATTACTATTACTCTTGATGTGCCTTCATTCGACATCTCAGACTGACCTAGACTGTTTATCCTGGTCATATTCAATCAGGCTGTGTCGAGTTGTTTGCAGTTGATAGATTCGGATGAGAGTGAAAGTCTGCAACTCGATGGCCACGCATACGTCAAACTACGTCAATCAGTATATATACACTTTGATTTTGGACAGCAAGAAGCTCGGACTTTTTAGCCTGGACTCAGGTTGTGTCGTGTTGTTTGCAGTTGCTAGATTTGAATGAGAGTGAGAGTCTTGCTACTAGATGGCCACGCATACGTCAATCCTGCTGCTGGAGGTGACAGTACTGGAAGCATCAGTTCCGCGCTGCCTCTTGCTCCAGTTAACAGAACTTTGGTTTTGGTTAACAAGTCTCTTTGGGAAGCGTGGTAACTTGCGTCTGCTGCAGACAGTCTGCGCCATTGGTGTCAAGTTTGGTATACATGAAAAGTTTCATCTCCTTATCACTTACCGTTTAAAAGCTAATCCTGCCGACAGTTATCCGGCGATGGTTTTCCCTTTTCTACGTCTTCCCACTTTTCCTACATTTTTACCGCTTTTAGAAAAACTTTGATTTTGGACAACAAGAAGCAGGCGTCCCCGTACGTTTCCCCCACCACCCCCCACCGTTCCCACACTTGAGCCCTCTCCATCTCCGCGCCATCCTCCGTTTTGGCTAAACGTTCTGGTGTCAGTGACCGGAAGATGGTGACTGGTACTCTCCTAAAAAAGTAGTTGGCTACAGTTGCTCAAATCGTCAGCATAGATCACAGTGAATTGGGTCGCTAGCCGAGTACATGGGCTATGCATCAATATTCACGATTCCAACTATCGCCTGTTCCAACCAGGTTACTGTTACTTCGGTCCTCATGAATTTCATGGAGGCGAAGCAAATTGAACAGTCATACAGGAAGAAAATCTTGAAGGAGCTGACCCAGATTTCAGCAGAAGATGGTATTAATTTTTACTTTTCTATTTTTTGACTTATCTATTTATAATGAAATGATAGCAATAATGATATATACATCTCGAGTCACGTGAATGTACATTAATGCAACAGTTTGATGAACAAATTTTGTTCAAAACGCCTAAACTTCTAAAAGTACACACGTTTTCGTGCTGAAAACCGCTAGGGTATTTTGTATAGGATTATTTCTTTTTTGTGTTGGATGTTTCTTTTCTTGACTTTTGGTTGCTCAAAAGGAAGTTTTAGAGGGTTGGAGTGAAACTACGGAACGTGTGAAAATTACTTGCTTTATTGTTTTAGCATTTATTAAAAACAGGTAAACCTTTATAAAAAACCAGTGAGGCAAACATAAAGCAATATAAAGCAGTTTCTTGCTACGGATTTGTTTGGCGATTTGCCCTTCCCAACGGTTTTGGAGTACATAGAATTTGGAACTGAATGGACCCACGTTTTAGGAAGAGGCGGGGATTTTTAGGGGGAGATGTCTCAATTGAGCATGGTAACGAACCTTCCCCTAAAGAATTTTAAATGTTGGACATATTAAGTGCGAGATATAACTAGATCTCTGGCTTATTTTGGCGATTTTTAGAGCGATGGCTTCATGGGAGCCTCATCAAAAATGGGGCAAAAATATACATCTCGAAACACGTGAATGTATTAGTAGAACAGGTTGATGGACAAAGTTTGTTCAAATGGGCTGTCGCCTAAACTGTTCTAAAAGTACACACGTTTTTGTGCTAATTTTTGTCTAATTTTTGACTTTGACTCATCAAAAATGGGGCTCACCTGAAGCTGTGCATATTTTAAGAAGCTTTTCGCCAAGATTACGTTTGATTGAGAGTACATCTAACTGTCTGTGCTCTGAATGTCCGCGGAGAGCGGACTTTGTGAAGCAGAGGCTCCCGCTCGAATGTATTATTTTATATCCACATAGTTATCTTCAAATTGAACAATACATATTACTACATTGCATTATATTCCGTATTATCACAAATGTCAGCTGAGAGTATATAACTTGAGATATATTACATTAAATATATTCAGGCGGACATTACGTGGATATATATCGCTATAGCTATATATATATATATATATATATATATATATATATATATATATATATATATATATATATATATATATATATATATATATGTATATATATAATGTGTGCCGGCTGATATACTGTTCATTCCCATACTTAAAGTCAAGGGAGTTGGCAGCAAAAATAAGCCCATCGCAATATTGTGGCACCCTTACATATGTATATAAATATATAAGTTGTTTCAAATTTGGTTTCCAAGTTTAGCACTCCGATGAAAGATAGCACTTACGTTAGTTTTTTGCTATTAGAACTAGAGTCTATAAATGTTTTGGTTTGTGTTTTTGTTTCCTGTCTCCTATAATGGGCCCACTTTGTCGGCTATATTTAGTTTTTCTTCACAAGTTCTGTTTACTTCAGCACGTTCAGCTGCTGAACATCAATCAGTTGCTTGTTTGGTCCCTCTTACATTTCTGTTTTTAAAGATATATATAGTCTTTGTTTTACTTTGTCTTACTTTTCATTTATTTTTAATATAAATTTGTTTCCATCTAGTCATTAAGAATTCGCCAAAACTGACTGCTTAATATTTAATTCAATTCACCCTTTCCTTCATTGTATGTTTATGTTTTTGTTTATTAACGACACGTCTTGAGGGGACCAGCAGCGAAACCTCCTTCTGTGCTGATTTATATTTTGCATATATTCCTAATAAATTTCCAAAAAACCTAGTTCCATAAAACTCCAATGAAGAGCCGCCTGTATCATGAACACTGGTCTGGTAGAGGTGACATGAACTACTACGTAATATGATTAAATTGTTTAATACTATTTTTTGACACTGCCACGACACTATCCTATCCAGGTAATCACAGTTTGTATCGCTATTTAGTTTATTATTTGGTTGCATCCTACTACTGGCGGTATGCTAGATCGACATCAAAAATTTGCTGAAATTGTTGTTATATTGGCTGGAAAAAATCCTGTTGTCTTATTTTTTGATTGAAAAGTTCCTACATTTTCTTATTTTCATAAGAATTTCTATATTTTTTCAATTTTTGCAAAAACTGCTCAGCCGTCGCCCAGTCAGTGTATGCTGTCCATAGGAGATGTTCGGGCCGGTTAAAGCTAACTTCATAAAACGTTAGAAATTTGCAAATGATATTATAGACAATTGTATTTGCTAAAATATCAGCATATCTCTTCAGGCGCCTTCATTAGTTGCGAACGCAATAAGACGCGCGTCGACACCTCAGACTGTAACCTGCCGTTTAACGTGGTTTTAGCCTGGACAGATTCTATCAGGCTGTGTCGAGTTGTTTGCAGTTGATCGATTCGGATGAGAGTGAGAGTCTGCTACTCGATGGCCACGCATACGTCAATCTACGTCAATCAGTATATATACTTTGATTTTGGACAGCAGGAAGCTCGCGCCCCCGCACGTTCCGCTCCCCCGCTCCCACACTTGAGCCGTCTCCATTTCCGCCACATCCTCTGTTTGGCTGAACGTTCTGGTGTCAATGACAGGAACATGGAGACATATACTATCCGAAGAAAGCACTTGGCTTCAGTTGCTCAAATTATCAGCATGGTTCACAGTGAAATGGGTCGCTAGCCGTGTACATGGGCCATGACATCACTATTCACGATTTCAACTATCGCTTGTTCCAAAGCCGCCGCCAGGTTACTGTTACTTCCGTCCTCCTGAATTTCATGGAGGCGAAGCAAATTGATCAATCGTAGAATTATTAGTCGTGGCGCTGTCGATTATTGCATTGATTCATAGTGAAGGGGTGGATTAGTTGGTTAATAGACTTAGGCTCACCACCAGATCGAAGTTTCCGTTTGCCTTAGAGCTTGCCAGCGACCCTGTGCTTGGTTAATTCAACCTGGCAAATCCCAAACGGTAGAAAATGTAATCTCCACTACATTGCGTCTATCAGAGCAAATGTTTAAAGTATTTCTTAGGCTTAGGTTCAGGCTTAGGCTTTGCCTTAGCATCTCTGTATCCACCAGAGCCTAAGATGAGCTCATTGACGTCATATTGACAGTACGTTCGGTCTTGTCCTATACTCTTCTTTTGAGAGATTTTACTTGCCGTGATGGATTACTCACTGACACAGTCATTACTATGTACAGAAAGATTCTAACAGTAATATTCATGCATAAATAAAATTTAAAAGTCCATGAAGACAGAATCTATTTTCAGCGGTGACAGTTTCGCGGACGTTCCAACTTTCCAAGGGTTCCTAACTTTTCTGGGTGCATTGAGAACCTTTCCCTATTGATTATAAAGTGAAGAGCAATCAATTCTGTATCGACTGGTGGTGGTCCCATCTCTCACGGCGCTGCCAGTCAAAAACGGCAGCCGAAAATGTAAAACCGGTGTCTTTCTACCGTTGACTCAAAGAAAATCCGCTCACAAAAGGGTTAAACGGATTAAACAAAATACTATTTCTATAATACGCCAAGGATTTGATTATTTGTTGCTTGTAAGCATTTTCATCTATTGTGAGTACCTGGAGGAAACCGGATTTCAAAATAAAACTTGATCAAGAACAGGAGTTCAGGACTACATTGATCCAGTCATTTAACCTCAGCTAAGACCTAGCTCATTTGCTTTTGTGCAGGTTGCATGCAAAACTTTAATGTTAGTTTTGGATTACTTTTTGATTTTGATTTTGAACAACCCAGCAGAGAACCACATTCACAGGGAGTAGAGCGCTACGGCAGACTAACCCAAAAGGGGGAACTGGACCACCAAATTAACATTCTTTATGGCCTTTGGCTAGAAATTTAAGAGAGTAGAGTTAAATTGTTTTAACTAAAGTCTGACCAAAAAATGTAGAAAGCGAAATTGTTTTCTTTATATTTCAAAAACGCTTCTAGATAGCACAAAGTGTATATTTTCCGAACCGGACTGATGAGTTCTGTCTTGTCGTGAAAAGATGTTTTTGAAATTTCCCGTGTGATTTCAAAGGGCGACGCTTTTATATGTACAGAAAGATTGGTACATGGTACTACCGCGATATTTTCAGGAAACTTTTCTCCTTGTCTGAAAGTCATACACAGTAAATTTCAACTCTTTTGGTTGAAAATTGCGTGAGTTATTTCATTTCTCATTAAATTTTTCAAGGTCTCTGTTTGAGTGAGCCTTCCTTGAAAATGAGAAATTACGCTTTCGATCAATTCTCCTGTGACGCAGAAGTGACGCAGAAAAATCCTGGACGTGATTACGGCACTGTTTGTAGTAAATTACTTTCAAGGGCCTGTAAGCTATTGTGAACAGACGTTTACAAATTATATTTTCAGCCAGTATATCGACAGTCGAGTGGTTGTCTTATTCAATGCAGGTAGATGGATGTGAATATCTCGTCACGTATGGAGCTTAATACAGTTACAGTACATGTTTGCTTTCTTGTATCTCTTTTTAACCCCCTCAGGGTAAAGCTGCCGAGGTGCGTTCATCACAATGCTTGCCGGTGGTTCACACTTTTAGCGTCTTCTTAAAGGTCTTACACGGCAAATTGCGAAGAAATTTATTCGGTGTCAGTCAACTATGCCTCTACCCAGGCGCAAGAAAGCTCCAGCACTAAGCTGACACTGCTTCTAACACTGGCAGCACCAACTGGAGCGTGACTTACCGAAAATTATTTTGATTAATGCTGACTTGCTAATATCATTGCTAAGCACACTTGCGCCTGTACATTTTAGTCTCAATTAGTTCCATTAATTTAGGCAAATTGATGAGGCATGGTATGAATTATTGCCGTTGCCATGCCAAGTGCCGAGTTTATCAGAAATTCCCAAGACCAGACAGTTACAGCATTTGTACACTACTTAGCGTGGTTGCGTTATAGCTTGCTGACAAAATGTTGGTGATCTACCCATGTCTACTGCTGTCATTAGGTCAACTAGTGTTGTGCTTTCAAGGAGAACTAATAAAAAGTATCTATGCCACAGAATCCGAACAAGGTCACCGTGAGCTTTCCGTTTTCACAAAATCAGAGGAAGTGAGCCAGCTGAAGTCGGATCCATCCGTGGAAAAGTACGAATCTACAGTGACCATTAGCTGGTCACCCCTGGCCTGTAAAAGACCAACTGGAATCCGCAAAGTGGCTTGTGAGCAGGAAACCTGTCAGATAAAGTTTAAGGGAAGCCAATTCGGTTACTGGATTTCAGACTGCATCAGCCGCATGGACTGCAAAAATGCCACTAAGCTCCTATGCGCCTTACAGACGGACGGTCGGAAGCGGGCTGTTGATGAAGAACGCGCCAAGGTTTACTCCGATGCCGTTTCCATGGTGGCAGCAGATGAGAATTGTCCGATTTTGGAGCTTCCCAAAGTTGATCCAAACCTAGACCTCCCACAGAATATACAGCAATGGAAATCCTGTATCTGGAATCCTTTCACTATCGGAGAATGGGGAGATAAGAACTCTTGGTTTGAGCTGAGATACACGTCCGAAGGTCAGTACACTAAACATGGTGAAGTCCATCCCTTCAAGTACACTGATGTAACCGTCATGGAAGGATTTCAAATGCGACTTGTAACGTCAGGAAAGGGTTATTTTGGAGAACTTCCATTAAAGTTTCTGGACATTTCAACCCAGGAACATGATTGTTATCATGAGATGCTGATTGAGAACAAGCCTCAGGTTCCTATCCATGGCAGGATAATTGTGGACGAGAGCAACGATGCTATTCCCTTCTCTCTATTGTCAAAGGATACAGAAAACAGCTCTGATGAATCCTGGAAAACGGTGATTGTCACTGATCAGCGAGATATTGAGATCAAGATTTACGTTGACCGAATTGAAAGCTTCAGCACCGACGTCACCTTCAGTTCAGATCCAAGGCCTGTTTACATGGTTTTTAAGGTAGGGTGTTTGTGGTTTTTCAGTTAACCTCGGTAATTTTTACTTTTCCAAAGAGTACCGAAGGTTTCTAGTGGCCACAATGCCACAATAAGTAGTCGGTCTCGGACAACAGTAAAAACACTGAGAAAATCTAAACTTAATGTCTTCATTTCAGAAGCACCGCCAACCTTGCTTTGCCGCAGGCAGGAACGTTGACAACGCATTGATCATAGAATAAGCAGAAAATCTTACGAACATTTAAAAAGAGAATGTTTTCAAGAAGTAAAACGCAGTAAATGATAGCACCTGTGATCTCTTGAAGTTATATAATACATGAACAATGAGTTTGATGCTTACAGATGAAAAGCTTGTTGTAAGGGAGAGTCAAACTTTAAATTTCTCATGTTAGATGTCGGAAAAGGTTCTTGCACATACTTTTCAAACATCTTTCAGGCTTGAAGAACATTTGTTTACGCATTTTACGTCAATATTGAATATTATTTCTTGTATATTCCGTTAAGAAACTGCTGTTGAAAAGGGCTATTGGACTGAATGTCATTTAGAAAATCGCCACGACTTAACGCCACGATCCATTGCTTTCCAAGATTTGTTAATGCTGGATTGGGGTAAAAGTACGTGACGATTAAAAGCATGGGGAAGACGAAATCAAGCAGCCACAAACAAAACGCAGCTGTAGATGCTGACAATCTTAGGAGATTTCTAGTCAAAGCGTAAACTTATTTTGCCCAAACAATAGAAATAACTTCAACAGTTTGACCTAGCCCACGAAAATTAGAGAGAAATTATTAAACAATCACCTCGTAACTATGTGAGGCCCCTGTATTTATTGTAAAGTTTGACTATACGAGATTAGTTAAACGTTGTTGTCTACTTGACTACTAGGTTAAGATCCTTGATTACAAGTGTAATACCGTGGTGTGCGACATTGGAGAAGCGAACGATTGTGACCAACTAGAAACTGACACCGCTATTACGTTAAGTTAACTATTTGCTAATCCAAAGATCAAATTAGATCAAATAACAAATATTGCACTTACCGACATTAATTTTCAAATTGTAACTGGAATTTAGCTGTGCACCTAAATAATGTTTAATCGCTGTGACAAAAACTATAACTGTCATTAACAGTCATTTTCAGCACAATAATTAATGCCGCATTGATCAGATCAGATCATTACATCAGCATTCTAGATGCTGTAACAACGGTAACGCCAGTCTTTACTAAACATATACATTGTTCTTTGCACACACTGGATGCTAGCAACATATAATCCTATTGGTTTGGTTCAAAAATAGGAAGACTCAAAGCTAACCAACAGGTGAATTTCCAGATTTTGCCTTGGTTTCGCCAAAAGCAAGATGTGCCATTAAAAAGTACACTAACATTGATGGACAACTAGTGTGGACAATCCTTTACGACAAGTTTCAGCTTTGCTGTTAATTACATATAGTTTAATTTTAAATACTCAAATTATAGTTGCTCATTATCACTAATGTGCGCTTTATGCGGGTAACGGCAAAACATTTAAAAATTTTTCGAGGAAAGAATTTAGTCACCATTTGAGTTAGGTTTGACATTACTCGGCTTAGTGGTTTCCTTCTTTACTATCTGAGAACTCGGCCATCCCTCCGTATCCTTCCATCTATGCCTACTCTTTATCGTTAAGACATTTCCGAGTGGGTTAGTTAGGTTTCCGCCAGCTTAGCTACTGTTGATCTGCGGGAGACTACCGTAGCTGGCTGGCACGACCATGTTTGCCCTGCAGGTGGCTGCGGCTACTCCTGCGCGGAGGCGGCCAATATACTGCACATCAGAATTACTGGGGGTTAGGTTTTCTGCCAATGACCTTCGTTCTCCACCTGCTGTACACCAATTGAAGGACTGCAGAGAGCAGCACTGCTACAGGTCTTATATGAGTGGATGACAAAAAACTCCTTTCCAAAAAATTCTTCCAAAAATTCCTAACTGACACTTTAGCTTTAAACTACCGTAGTTTCAACTGCAGAACGAGCACTCAAACCGTCACACAATTTTATAAACACTTTTCCAACTTTCAATTCAGCTTCTTGGGACTATTTTCTGCACTCGGAAATATTGTGAAAGATCCTCACCGTTTTAATCCATTTGATTCACGTGGTGCTTTAGCCTTGCCTTGTCTTCCTTGATCACGGACTCTCTGCTCATCCTGCCTGCTAGTGATTCGCTGCATGTGCTGTCCATTCTGCTTGCTTGTTGAATACATTCTAGTCACCTCTGTCCTGTGGACCCATCTGCCAATTCCGCCGTGAGTTCTCCAGTCGTATCAGCCGGAATCCTTTTGATTCCCCGCCAGTACTGGCCAGGATATTGCATAGGTGCTTTGTTCTTTGGAGACTGACTCTCTTCACATTTTCTCAGTAGCTAATTGGGAAAAACAGTGCACCGTCCACAAGGATCTTTGTTTCTACGATTTGTCCGAACCTTTCATCAGTTGCTATCTGCATGTCTCGGGCAATTTGTCCAGCACTCTTTTTGAATTTAATTCTGCCATTGCCGTGCACGCCCGCCTGCCCTTGGTTGAAGGTTGTTCCCTCAACTCGACGATCGACTGCTGTGCTGGCAATTTTTGCTGCATCACGGCCTTCAGCTCCTGTTCTACGGCTTCAAGTTTTGGTTGTGATTCGGGTTTGGCCTGGCAAGTTTGACCAGAAAATTCATCATAAAATTATCTTAAACTTTTGAACACTATGCATTGCTAAAATTCTTATCTTTTCACATGCTTTCTCTGTTTTGCCTAAATTTGGGTTTATTGACTCAAAACTTTCGGGAACCTAGAATTACGAACGTCTCAAAACGAGCGAATTGTCCTCTGGCCGCTTCCTTAAGCGGAAGTAGTATCTATTAGTTATCTGGTTATCTCATGAGCGAGTAGTCAGAACGGATATCTAGGACGGGTAGAAATCTTGATATGATTTTGTTTAAAATATAAGCACATAGGATACATCAAGCATATAGATGGGCCCCCTCCATATACCATTAAATAGAGCAGGAATATAGTGATCCCATGTTTAGAAACTGCACCAGACGTATGTCCCATAATTAATTCAGTCAAAAGTTTCTAGGTTTGAGGTATTAATCAAAGTTCTTAGGCTAAACTTTCTTACCAAACTTACAAGGATAACTTAACTTATATAGCTGAAGTTGAGGTCTCGGTTATCTGCAAGGTCTAACTGATTTGTTGTTATAAGAGCAAAAAGTGTGCTTTGTTCGCTAACGGCTGACCCCTCCCCCACTGCAAGCTAGATCCTATTGACCCTCTCGCACATCGGTACCTGGACGAAACGGAGAACGCTCACACTTTCCATGCTTGTATGTTTATGGACGAAAAACAGCTGAACGTTTTTGTGCCTGCTTCAAGCTTTAGGACGGAAACATAGCCTGCAAATTTCTTAATTTGCGGAGGAGTCAGCCGTTAGCCAGCAGAGTTTTTGCTCTGATAACACAGAGCTTTCGCAGTGGCATACTCTTATCATTGTTTACTTTTGAATATCATTACATTTAGCTTAGCCATAGCATATCATACATACGGCGAGAATTGAAAGTGCAATGCGCACTTCAAGTACACCTTTTCAAAGCGCATGTTAACATGTGTATTCCAGTTACACAGTCAGAAATATGCGGGGGTGGTATACCACCTATACCACCACCAATCCCTTCCACAAGCAGGGAGGAGGCTAGAGAATGTTACGATAGGTTCGGGTTACGTTAGCTTACGCTTCCTTACGCAGTTATAAAAATTCTTAAAACAATCCGTATAATTATGGATTCTAAGTGTTAGCAATCAAGCAAGAATGCTGAATCACTTAGAGAAGATGTGAACAGAATTGCCACGAATTCTGTTTTCTTGATTAGTGGTAATTTGCGCAAAGCAAATTTAGAGGTACGCTGCGCCATATACTGCGGTCCTGATATTCAGTCAGAATGAAGCAAGATTCAATCTATTTCATTAATAACGCAAATTAATGACTCTAATGCGAATAACTGCCTTTACCCCAAGGTGTCCTGTTATCAGAGGTGCGCAGGCAGGTTACAGATTTAAATTTTATTATTCAGTCTTGGTTGCGGTAGAGTCTGCTAGCAAAATGTTGGTAGCCTATCTAAGTCTTCTGCTAACTTTAATTCACGGAGGGCTAGCTTTCGAAGGCGAACCTTTAGGACTGATCGATGTGTTCGAGAATGACCAAGGCCGTCGTGTGCTTGCAATTTTTCCTGACTCAGATGAAGCTAATCGGCTCAAATCCGATCCAGCCATCGAAAACTACGAGTCTACAGTAACAATTAGCTGGTCACCCCTCGTCTGCAAAAACGTAACGACATACAACCAACCCGATTGTGAGCAGGAAAATTGTGAGATAAAGTTCAAAGGTGGTAAATCTCATTACTTCATTACAGACTGTGTTGACTTATACCACTGTGCAAATGCTTCTAAGGTCCTGTGCGACCTGCAGGACAGTTATAAACAAATGGTGAGTGAAGAGCAATTGAAAGCGTATTCGGAGGCAAGTACCAGGCTGGCCGCAGATGATAGCTGTTCCTTGTTGGAACTTCCCAAAGTCGACGCCAACCTGCCCGACTATCTGAACCGACTCAAGTGGCAATCTTGTCTCTTGAATCCGTTCACCGTCGGAGTGTTTGGTAAAGGGAATGCTTGGTTTGAGTTGAGATACACTTCTGAAGGTCAGTATACTAGAGATGGTGAAGTTTATCCCTTCAAGCACACTGATGTAACCATCCTGGAAGGATTCCCAATGCGACAACGTGCTTCAGCGAAACCAGGCATTGTGGAGGATATGTCTTTTCGCTTTCTTGATGTAGCAACGCTGGAATATGATTGTTATCATGAGATACTGATTGAAAACAAGCCTCCGGTTCCCACCTATGGCAAAATAGTTGTAGACGACGACAACGAAGCTATTCCCTTCACTTTGATCCCGAAAGCTCAAAGAAAAGTATCTGATAAATCCTGGAAGACAGTGATCGTTAGCGATCAGCGAGATATTCAGGTCAAGATATACGTCGATCGAATTGAGAGCATAAGCACCAATATCACCTTCAGTAGAGACACAAGGCCTGCATACAAGTTCGTCTTTGAGGTAAGATGCTCAGGTTTTCTAACATGTCCTTTTGTTAGAATTCGGAATTTTTCGCTGCTACTATGGGATTAAATATAATATCTATGTGACACAAGAGTGGTTCAATAGAAAAGTTTTTATAGATAGGTACAACACTTGATCGTGATCATGGATTAGTACGAGCTGATAATTAGTAAGAAAAACTACCGACACGAGAAATCTAAATTAAACCATTTTGTTTCAGAAACATCGCGAGCCGTGCTTTACTGGTAGCAAGACCTCTGATTACATACTGGTCATAGAATAATGAGAAATGTTATCTTAGCATACATTTGAAAATAATGTTTTGGAGAAGCATATCTGTACTGACAATAAATGATGACACAAGTGACCTAACGAATTTATACCAAAGTATAAAAAACATCTTTATCATTAAGCAATTAATTCGTACATAATATCTTAAAAATATCCTTGTGTCTGACAATGAAGAAGATGGGCTTACAGATCGCCTGGATCTTTTTAGCAGACTTGTAGACCTCGTAGACTAGCTTTTGCTGCAACTCAGATGTGAAACAATCTAAAGTCCGGTTCATACTTGTCTCTAAGTTTCTGTCTCTAGGTACCTGTCCTTATGTCTCTGTCCTGTACGGTTCATACCTGTCTCTGTCCTTTTGTCTATTTATCTCTAAACTGACCTTAAGAGTCTCTAAACGAAGTCGAACCATGCTAAACTTTTCAACTAGTCTTCCAGAAACAGCTCAATGAGATCACCGACAGATATCACATGATCAGTCTGTTAAATTAGATATTTTAAGGTTGCTGCATTTACATACAATATATAATTTCACTGAAATTTGTTTGTTTTTGGATATACCCGGTGACCATATTTACCATCACACCAGTCTCTGTCTTTTTGTCTTTTAGGTATGAACGTCTTGTCTCTAACAAATTAGGGACAAAGGCAATAGACTTAGAGAAAAGGGCATAAAGACAGAGACTCAGAGACAAGTATGAACCAGTCATTAAGATATAGATTCCTTGGTATACTCGGATATTCTACTTCATATCGCCAAGAGTACATAATACATAAGAGTGTGACAGCGCTGGCAGGGTTCCTGTTAAGTATCAACTGCTTAATATCAGCTGGAGTACATGCTCTGTTCGTTAACGGCTGACCACCTCCACAGTATGTTGAAATAAACACACATATTAACTTCAAGCAAATTGGTACTCTATCTTTGCGTATGCTCGAAACAACAAGCTAGGCAAACACAGGCGTTGTGTTTATGAACTTTAACATGTAGAGATACGGCGGATGCCAGTACAGAATTATGACTGGTGGTTATACATTTGCGGGGGATCATGAAACTCATGTTTGTGCGTGGGATCAGCCAGGGCATGTACCTGAGCTGATAGCTGAGATCCTCCAAGAGTTCGCACTCTTATCTATTTCGTACCCTTTGAAATCTCTAATACTTCGGGGAAAGAGTATCTGTGGAGAAACTAAGAGCAGGAACAGAAAATAAGATGTAGTAGGATCGTAATGGTGCAGACAGAAACTAATAGCAAAAAAAGCCAGTACTGCCAAGACCAATATTCACAAAGCTGAAGGGGGTAAGCATAAATCTCTATTTCCAGAATTCATGCCTCGAAGTTCAGTTCTACCAAAGCTAAAGTTGATCTTTAGTGAAATCATTTTTAAAAATCCCAATATTTTACGTTTTCTTGGGGCACATTTTTGATCTGCACCTTATGGTCCATCGATCTTTGACAGTGTTCAATCTCGCAAATAGAGCAATTAGATGCAACGGCTTTTGCCAGATTTCGTTTCGGCAACTATTAAATTGGAAGAGATCAGAAAGTCAACTTATCTGGCACTGCTGTGTGGTAAATCCAGTTATCAATTCTGATATCAATCCAGTCTACTGCCCGGTTACTAAACCGAGAATTGAATGGCGAATCTAATGCAAGTTCTAATACTCGTTCAGTTCGGGTGCAACTGGCTCGAAAATAAAAAGTCGAGGTGCTACAAGTAGTGAAACCAGTAATCAAGGTCATGATTTCTTAAAAAGTAACTTACGGTTTTAATAGAGAAACAGCTAATTCAATGGTTAACAACTAGTAGTTCTGTATACGTGCTACAATCATAGTGAGATACTGATAATTAGACCTACGTAACTACAGAAGTAAGGATTAGTTTCAATGGTTGTTTTAGAATCGCAGACCGTCATCTCGAGTTTTTCATGTAATAGTAAACGAAATTACGTTTTGTAATCGCTCAACAATCATCACTTGGCTCCTTGAGCTTTCTGTTTATGCCATGGT
>JASAND010013561.1:0-28253 GCA_030248195.1 Trissonchulus latispiculum
TGAAGATGGTAATCTGTGAATTTTGCCCATTCTAGGTCTGGGGTCCAGTCATGGAAGCCGTGCTAGACGTCTGGGTTTTGGGCCCCATTCTGGGTATTTCCTTCGGTATTTTGTTGATCATGTTCCTTCGCTATCTGAGCTTTCATCCGGCCAAACTCAGTCTTAACGGATCCCATGTCCTGGTGACCGGGGGTACTCGCGGCATCGGTCGGGCCGTAGCCATTGCGGCTATCCGGCAGGGCGCTAGTGTCACAATTGTGGCAAGGACAGAGAAAACGTTACAGGAGGTATGAATTGATTGATTGAGTTGATTGATTTGTATTAATCAGTATCAAGAGTACATATTACATAAGAGTATAACCAGCGCTTCTCGACGCTGAGCAGTCCCAGTGTAGTGTAAGCGTAACACAGCCGGTGTCTCCTATTGAATTTGATAGAAATACGGTATACTATGAAGCTAGGAACACTCAAATTTATATAATGGCTTGCAAATAGTTGGTTTCTCTCCACTGGACCTCCACGACTCTACCCCTACTTTTTGGGTTTCTCCCTACTCACAATAAGGTGTCCAGAACATGCCAATTTTTAAGGAGTTTTGGTCAAAATTTTCAAACATTTTCCAGTTTCTCCGGATTTTTTTAGTCTAAAACCGCCTGTTTTGGTACTCAAACTGAATTTTCCTTAGTGATAACTGATAGCAGTAGAAAACTTATAAGTAGAAAACAGACTAATTTTACTGAAGCGTAGCGATTTTAAACCACTTTAGGTCCCTCTCACTTTTTGGTTCGTCCCTCTCTGCCCCCAGGAGTTCCCCCCCCCCTTCCCACCCCTACTTTTTCTCCTAGAAAAAGCTCAGCATTGTGCAAACATAGAGAAATAATGAAAAACGCCTGCCTGCAGTCACTAAGGCAAAGCCTTAGTCCGAAACAGGAGAGAGCCGATGGACCTTGTATCCTTCGTTGATCCGTCTGCTGGCCCGCGTTTACTTCATTTTCTTGACATTATGCAAACATAGATAGACTCGATAAGGTACCAATTGCTGGCTACTTTTCTTCAAATGGCATCTCTGCGATGATTAGTGCTTTTTAATGTACTAATTCTAAAGCCCCGTTGAGGGGTTCAAATGCCTAAATTTTGCTGAATTTTTAATGGCTATTGGCTGTTTAGTTGTTTTTTTTCGCTAGAATGCTGATAAACTGCGCAAACTGTGCCTATCATCATCGCAGAAAGTGAATTGGTTTGCGGCGGACCTGGCCGACATTGATGTACATCAGCTTGTTCATGTAAGACTCCAAGACTGTTCTCATTTAGAAATCTATTATAATTGTAAACCCTAAAGAGTATTAAACAATACAGTTGTAACCATAAAACATCTAATATAAACATATTTATACAATATATATATATATATATATATATAGCCTTTTGTTTCACGTGTCACTTCAGTTTGAAAACAAATTCAAGCGTAAGCCTGGCTCGACTGTGCCTCTAGGTGGCTCAATCGGTAGAGCGTTGGCCCAGATAGCCAAAGGTTGTGGGTTCGATCCTCACCTCAGGTCCGAATTTTTCGGGGCGATGGTGGTGTTCTACATATTTCTTTCGTTTACTATTCTGTATATATATTCCCTTACAGCCTGCAGTACGATTACTTCATTTCAGTTGGTGTCAAAACCAGCCCTGTTTTAAATTCTAAATTTTAAATAGAAATAGCCCTATGTTTAAAACTAATATAGGTGCGTGTAGCACGTCCGTCCGTGCAATAGTTTGTAAACTGAAGCTGCGTCACAAATTTACTATTTTTGATCACCTCAACATGTGTACTGTGCAGGCGAAAGCAGGGGGCGCCAAAGAAAAATTTCAATACCAAGTAGGAATGCGGGTAAATATTTCCAACATTTCTCCTGCAGCGCTGATTTTACAGGCATATACCTAAAAATAACAGTTTGTACTTGAAATCGGCCGTCACCAGAGCTCAGTTTTAGCTCAAATTTCAGAAAACTTTTGGCTTGTCCCCCACCAAAATTTTTCTGGCTACGCCAGTGGTACTGTGCAGGCGCGTAGCCAGGGGGAGGCGAGGGGAGCATGCCCCCTCCCAAAATCGGAGACAAAAGAAAAATTTTTAACGAGTAGCAGCAGCTCGAATAAATAATTCGAAAAATTTTCTCCTGCGGCGCTACTTTTCAGCGAAAATATCTCAAAAAGCTCCAGATTTTGCTTGAAAATTTCCACCAACTGTTTAGTTGTGGTACACAGAGCATTTTTAGCTTGCCCCCCCCTCCGAAATTTTTTTTCTAGCTACGCTAGCGGTACTGTATATAATGATTAACAATTAACTATAATTATCTTTCTTTGTTTTAGCACGTCGAAGAAGCCGAGGGTAAAGTGGGACCAATCGACGTGTTGGTCAACAATGCCGGCGGTTCCTCCCAAGCCTCCTTTGAGGATCTGACCCTGGGCACCTTTGACTCCCAGCTTCGCCTGAACTTCCTCAGTGCCGTGGCTATGACTAAGGCTGTCCTGCCGGGCATGAAACTGCGTCGACAGGGTCGAATTGTTTTCGTCTCTTCGATGGCTGGTAAGAATTCCCCCCCCCCAACCCACCCCCGTGCGGGGCTGGGTTGGGGTCATTTGTATTTATAGTGTTTTAAAATGGGGGGAATGGGTGATTTTAGAGGAATTTGAAGAAGAAAGGAGAAGAAAGAAAGAAGGAAGGAAGAAAGAAAAGAATTTGAGGTTGAGGAGTTGGATTTTCCAAAGAGTGACAGCTTTTTTTAAAGTTTATGCTTTGACCTTAAGCAGTGTTTTGTTGAGAGACAATTTGCTAAGTTCCCCACCCAAACAAATGGTTTCCTCGTTTAGAATTTATATAAACTTTTTCCTGAAAATTTATATAAATTTTTTCCTGAAAATTTATCGAAATTGCTGAAGAACCGAAGGGCAAGGTTTGGAACCTTTTTCTGCCATTTTGATAAGGATAATGTTGTAGAAATCTTCTATATTTACTGTGTACTAAACTTCCCTTCGGGTACGTTTAGTTCGCTAGTTAGTCTCGGCTCACTAATGCAAAGTCGTTTTAGATTAATTAAATGCAGAATACATTATTTTTACTTGTTAATAAATTAATAATTATGTACGTAATTCATCATTTGGTGCTCTTTAGTTCCACACAAGTGCCACATGTTTAAAGTTTCGGTTCTAAATTTGAATAAAAATCAATGCTTTACGTTCTCCGTTGCTCAGAACTGAACCGAAAATTAATATTGACGTTTTCTACTTTTTTGTATCCCTATCTTTTTTCTAATTTCAGGTCAACTAGGTCTCTACGGCTATACAGCCTATTCGGCGGCAAAGTTTGCCCTCCGAGGTCTGGCTGAATCCCTACAGATGGAACTCTATCCCTACAACATCTGGCTCACTACCGTACATCCGCCCAACACTGAAACGGAAGGCTTTGCCCTAGAACTAGCCACTATGCCCCCGGAAACCCGACTTATCTCCGAGCAGGGGGGCCTCTACTCACCCGAAACGGTGGCTAGGCGCCTGCTCTCAGATGCCTGCAGGGGGCATTTCCATAGCTACCTGGGTCTGGACGGCTGGATGCTGACCCGACTGACTGCAGGGATGGCCCCCAGTACTTCAGTTTTCAGTATGCTACAGGAGTTGTGCCTAGGTGGCCTGCTGCGACTGATTGGCCTGTTCTATCTGCGGTCGTTCTACCGGCAGGTCTGGCTTTGCTTTAAGCGGAAACGTGCCTAGAGTTGTGGAATAAAATCTTTTTGGGAGATGAAATTAATACATTTATACTGATGACTTTTTATTGGTTGTGTATTTTGTGGCCGTAAGGGAGCTTTCAGTGGGCACAGGGCTGTGCTTGGGGGTCGTTTTCTGTTTTGGTGTTTGAGAATTTTAAAACTTTAAAAATTTACAAGCTTATAGATTGCTGAAAATCAGTTTGTTAATAAATTCATTGTATTGTATAACTATGGGACTCTTGCACTGTGTGGGAAACATTGCAGTATTTATGATTTATAAGGGGATCAAGAATTAATCTCTAAAGAATGACACTTTTTTCGATTTATCGTCGTTATTACGTTTTTTAATGGTTGGTGTTTTCAATTTCGATTTCTTGCGCTCCGTGCTGTACTTATAATTTGCCATTGCCTTGCTGCTTTGATTAAAAGCAAGAGTAGTCCTATCTGTTAGGATTCCGCAGAATTTGGTGTACACTAATATTGTGATCTACAATGGGTATCCAAGTTTGCCTCCACGAGGTTCAGTGAAATTTGACCTCCCGTTCAGCTATGTAGTGTACGCTGGGGTTTTCCAGGCAAGCTACGTATTATTCATTGTCACTGCAGTTTGGATACGAACTCCTTCTAGTTTGGTACAACTGTAACCTGGGTAGCTCAGTTGGCAGAGCAACCGAGCATTAATCCGAAAGTCGTGGGTTCGAGTCCCACCCGAGGCCCGAATTTTTCGAGTCTCAGCCTCAGGTGCTGAGGTGATAATTTCATTTCTTACATTACTATTGGGTGGGGGACATCAAAAGTGACGTAAGAAATTAAGTCAGCCGTATTGAATTGGAGACAACAATAAAAAATGAGCTGTTAGAACAGAAACTTTCCGTTGGACCTGAATATATTTTTAAAAAATTTACCGAATGGACAGAGAGAGAGTGAGAGAGCTCTGAAGACGGGATAACCACTTCCACACTACCCTCATCCTGTAAAAAAATCCAGGAAAGTGCGTGCTCATCCTGCGATACACTTTTTATGGACTGACTTTCTGTGTTCTTAACAGTTCCAATAGTATCTCTTAAATCGCTAATATTTGTTGGCTTTACTACCTTTGATCGTTACTGAATTTAAAATCTTTTAGATCTTGACTTTCGATGTCTAGCCGGAGCTCTGTGTCTTTTTGGACTTTCTCGTCTCGCCTTGCTGTGCCGTCTTTGGCCTCTCTGCCGCTGAGATTTGCCTTTGGCAGCTCGATTCCTGGCTTTGGCAGATTTTCGCTGTTTTCTCGACTTCGATTTTTGTCGTCTATTTTTCCTAGATTTTCCAGATTTCCCCTTTCTTTTCCGATTTCGGCGTCGTTGTTTTCGTTGTTTCCGGGCCAGCGGTTCCGATCCACCGCCTATTCCATCGGATAAGGCCGGATCATGAACCACGCATTCGTAGTTGATAAAAGTCATCATTCGGCAAGTTTTCTTGAAGTAGTCACTTAGAAGAACATATCTGCCCCCGTCTTGACCTTCTGTTTCTAAAAGTTCCATAACCTGAGTTCCCAAGGCCTCACATTTGCTTCCATCGATATCGCAAACGTTGACTGTCACATTCTTACCTACTGGAACCATTAGGGACAAGGTTCGTGTATTTACAGGAAAAGTTAGAAAGGTTGGCACATCGTGACTAAAATAAGACAATAAAGATTGTTAACACTGTTATATTAATATATAGTGTACTGGGTAAAGTGACTTCCAATTTTGCTTTTATTTTTCAGCTTTTTTCTGTGTATAGTTCTTCTAATGAACGATTTTCTGGTCAGGATAGAAAAATAAAGGTGCTTGAGTTACAAATAAAATGGATTTATGAAAAAGTACAAAACTAAAAGATTATAAAATTTGATATGAAGTGTTGTAGTAGTTGTATAGCTGTATAAATCTTCTCCAGAAACAACTTACCTAACTTAGACAAAGGTGGCTTGCACCAGTCGTGTTTAGCTCGTGTTTAAACTAAACCTGAGGTTAAACTCCTGTTTAGCCATTAGTTCGCTTGCACCAGTCAAGTTTAAATTAAACTCGAGTTTAAAATTTGTCAAGTTTAACCATCACCTACTGGAAATTTAAACAGGAGATGGACCAGGTTTAAGGTCGTGTTTAGGACAAAATCATAGTTATATGCTGTGGTTTGACATCAGGTATGAAAAAATATAACAATTGTAATTACGAGATCGTAGTTTTGTAGTTCCCGTCCTGAAACTCACGTGTTTTGAATTTTGACGAAAAATAGTGGAATTGGATTTTTCATGACTAATCAGTTCTTCGCGAGTATATTATGTTAGCCCTGAAAGTCAACGTCTTGAAAATTGAAGCTTTCATGTACATAAAAAATCATAAATATGTTCTGTTTCTTTTGTAGATTAAAATAAATGTCAGGTTTAAATTTCAAGAACGTTCTGCTAATTAATGTCGTATTTAAACCTCACATTTAAGGTGCAGTTTAAATTGGAATAGTATATACCTTTTGATTGGACGAGTTTATTGTTTTGATTGGCTTGTGGAAGTAAAACGTGACCAAGTCAAGTTTAAGTCCTGTTTAAATTTAAACTCGTGTTTAGATAAGCATGAGTTAAACATCACTTGAGCAAGTGTTTAAAATTTAAACATAAACTCCAGTTTTAGTAAACTCTAGTTTAAGAGTTATTCGCAAATAAACTAAACACGACTGGTGCAAGCCAGCTTAAGGTGGTGATTCCTTTTAGAGACATCCACTTTGAACCGTTATTACTCACTCATTTCTTGGAGTTAAGAAGCCATTTTTATATCGAAGTGGAGCTTAACATTTTTTCTTTCTAATGAATACAGTAAAACTCAAACTTTAATTACTTGGGAAATTATTTTACTGCATTTTTGAAATAATTTATTTTCCAGATTTTTTGCAGACTAAAGTAAATTTTTTCGTGAGGCATAGTCTCACATCAATCGATTCCACTATCAAATAGCTGGGGACCCTCTTTAATGATATGAAACCGCTCTTCAGTTAGAAAGAAATGAACCAAAATGTAGTACGCAACCTGGATTTTGCCTACTTTTTCCAGCTCAGGCAAGCCACCACTGAAAGCCAGCAACTCGAAAGGGCAACTAAAAAAGGGTCCCTGAGTTATTTTTATTGCAAAACACGTCTAGTATGCAGCAACCCCCTCTATCTGCATAGTAAATGCTCACAATCGCTGGAAAAAAATCTGGTCATGTTTTTGCAAAAACCACATTTTTTATGATAGCGGCGTACGGGATAGCATTTAGAGGAACATAATGCCACGTAGAATTGGCCCCGACAGGACCTTCACTTTGACACCCTTAGTTTAATTTTACGGCTCGCGTAGCTCAAGAAATGGCGGATTATTTGATTTCTGCAAAAATTACAAGTTTTCAACGCCAAAATAAGAAAACCAGCTATATCTCACTATAGAGAAAAGCTAGAAAGGTGCTTCAAAAAGCAAAAATGTAGAGCTCAACAAGATCTGTCGAATGAATATAATGATAGCTATGCAGCTACTGTTTAATTGTCAAAAATCGGCAAAAACCGCTCTGAACGGAAACGTTAAAGTTTTGAAGCGGGATTGCGCGGAGGGTGTTAGAATGCTAACAGAACTTATTTTGGAAAGTTTCATCAAATTTCATCTTGATTTTAACCGTCAACCAATAATATGTGCCCAAAAGGAATCACCACCTTAAGAAAACTAAGGTCAAAGTTTCATCAAAATGAGCCTTCAAGTAAATGAGTGTCACTGGAGAAGTTTTCGGCGGTTCTTTCTGAAATGTTGCCAGCCAATAGAATTTGTTTTGCTCCTTCAGCTGGTGGAAAAATTATTTCAAGCGACCAATCACTGACTTAGTTATTACGAATACAATGAAATGATGCCCATACTAAGCTAGTGACCATGCAGTGCGAGTTTACCCTAAATTGAAATGGCATTAAAGCTAAATCAATCGTAAATTAAGGCAAAGGGTTTTGGCCACGGCCATACCTAATTGTCCCATAAAGTTAATGAGTAAGTTTTAGCAAGAGTACATAATGATAAGAGTATGACAAGCCTAACACTCTATGCAGTGAAGGCAAAAACTATGCGATGCCTTAATGGCTTACCCCCCCACAAATTGACCCCCTCTCACACCGCCCCTAGAGGGTACATAGTCCCAAACGGGGTCACTCACTGCTTAGCATGTTTTCTACATGCAAGTGTTGGTCCATACACGCTTAAACCCCCTCCCCAAATTGGACCGCTATTAATTTCAACGTGTAATTATGCAAAGCAGTGAGCAATCTCCCGTTTGGACCACGTTCCCACATAGGGCGCGGTGTGGAGAGGGATCGATTCGTGGGGGGGGTCAGCCGATAGCGCTTATAGGAGCGTTTTGGCCTTCACTGCATAGAATGTTACGCTTGTCATACTTCTTATCATTATGTACTCTTTGGTTTTAGTGATACCTGTTCTGTCAAGTTTACCCTGCCTCCGGATCATCCTGTTCAGCCTTGTTTTTTTCCACTGAACCTTGGACCCAGTATCGACTGACAGCGAAACGTTGAATTCGCACGTAGATCTTCGTCAGAAGCCTCATCGCAGAAAAGATTTACACCGGTTTGAACTTGAACCGATACCGGCTGCAGTTTCAGTTCGTAGTACATTTGTGGGGCTAAAGAAGCAAATAAAAAAACTAAGGTTTGGAGCTTGATTGGAGATAGATTGTTTTAATTCAAAATTGCTTGTTTTTACAGCAAGCCAAGCCAGAGCATTTCGAACGCACATGCCTCCACAAAATAAGTGAAAATGAGCCATTTACTTAGGGCTTTTTCAACTAAGGTTTGAGTGGAGAGTCAAAATTAACTCGATTCTTTTCATGAAAGAGTTAAAGAGATGAAAATTCAAGCTGAGTGGAGTTAAACTAGTTTAAATATTCAACTATAACACTACCATCACTCTAAATTCCACTCTACTCTACCCTTTCCTAACAAGTTCCTCAGAAATAGAACCACATGTAATTCTGCATACAGGAAGACCTACAATTGATCTCTCTAAACACCTTACAGTGAACACATGCAAAGTCCGCGACGTAGATTGGGCAAGATTCGTGCGGCAGGACCCGTGTCGTGGATAGTCTTACCCGGTATATTCGGGCATATGACAGATCACAAACCGAAAGGGAGTGCGGTACTTAACGATGGGTCAAGTCAACATCGTAGGACCATTCGGTGAAACAGGTCCGAATCAGCTGTCTGCAAGATCCAATCCGGGCACATTGGCCTTGTGCTCCTCGGCCAGTTTGTTGACAATTATCTGATACCTCGATCAATTTGCTCAACGAAATCAGGCTTAAGCTGTGGATAGGCTCCGAAATCGCAGACGAGTCCTTCCCACCGCAAACGTCATCGCAGTTCTAGTTGTAGCCGCCCATTATAAACGTCCTTACCGAAAATAGGAAATGAAGAAATAGACAGCGTTGCAAAGTCTTTGATTAGGCATTTAAGGTGGTGATGACCCTGTAGTGCAGTGCTTTTTGAAACGCTGTAACGTTTGCAGTTTGTGGGGTTGGAAAAAATAGAACACCATTTTAAAACTTCCCATCGCCTACGGAACTGCCAAAATTGCTTACATTTCCAATGTACAAGTTAAAAGTGCTAGATAACCGATCTTTCTAACATGGATTTCTCTAATCGGCAGAATCGGTCTAAATTTCTTTAAAGTGTAGGATATTAAGGCTAGGCGGTCCGAGGGACATTTTTTCATTTGACTCAGCAGCTCTTGTTTCAGAAAATATACCAAATGTGCGGTGTGACAAAAGTTTGCAAAAAAATGCGTTGCTATTAGGCATTGATAAAATGTGTAATTGAACGGTCGATCCGACTAGTATAAACAAGAGTACACAATTAAACATGACAGTTGATATTTATGTTATCAGCTCTCGAGCCTTGCTCTGCCGCGCTAATCGGAACTTCTAGTAATTGCGTGCCTAGTGGACGCCCGCAAAAGCAGTACCCTGCATGCAATTGCGTTTTTTCACTCCTTACAATAAGAGATTTCTATCGGAGCCCCACCGCAAAATGTGACCTATCATTCGAGATTGCTAAATGATAGGTCACATTTGCGGGGGTCCCGATAGAAGGATTACTGTAGAAACGAGTGAACATATGCAATTGCGTAGGACTAGGTACTTGTTTGCGAGGGGATCCATTAGGTACGCAATTGCGGTGAGGGGGTCGCCTGTTCGTTAGCGCGCAGAGCAAGGCTCGCAAGCTGATAACATAGAGAATACCAGCTGTCATACATCTTATGTACAATGATTTTTGGTATAAATAAACCAAATCCGCTCCTAGCGTTTGGCAGTGTAATTTTGAATAACTGATTTCCTCGAGAAAATGGCCTTTTTTAACCTCCAAGATCGTTTTTGGCTTATACTGATTTAACCACTTTATATGTTTATTTAGCTCATGTTATTTGTTTAGCTAAATTTATATGCAGATAACTTTAAGTATTAAACAGTATAAGTCGAATCCCATCCTGAAGTAACAACTGTTTTATATATTTGATGTACTGAATATGGGGTTTGTTTACTGTTTGCGGCCCGATATAAACCCCCATCAAATAGGCCCAATAGTAGTGCTTTTTTTTTGCCAGTATGCTTCGATTTCGTTAGTCTACAAATATGCCTCTATTGTGTTGGCTTTTTTTTTTTTTTTTCTTAGGTTTTAGGCTGTCTATTATATATTGCCTGAAATAAAGTCACCAGAAAGAGTTTGGATTTTTTGTGCGGTTTTTGCTATCAAAGACATGATATGATCTAATAGACAATGCCTATTCACTGATTACACGATCAATGTGGTAGAAAAGACATCAAAATTTTTGAAGTTTTCATCCGATTTGGGGCATTTTATTGAAAATTCACACTAGGTAAGTTGCTTCGTATTTTGAGGGGAGCGCCAACACCATTAATGGAATTATTACCTCAAATGGTGCAAAGATTATGTGATACTAGTGTGAAAAAGAGTACATTATTCGGAAGCGTGTGACAAGCGTGACACTCTGTGTTAAATCAGCTCACGAGTCATACCGTGCGTGGCTTTCGGACCACGCATTCTGCCTAATGTGTACCTAGTACACCCCCCTCAATTCAGTGCCTAGCAAGCAATTGCTTATGCACCCCCACCAAAAGTGACCTATCATTCGTCTAGCGCTCTGGTCACATTTGCGGTGAGGAATTCGCCAAAAGGCTTATTGTAGAAACGGAAGTGAACATACGAAATTGCGTACTATGTACTGACTTGCCACTGTCGCAATTGAGTGGGGTGTCGGCCGTTGGCGCACAGAGCATGGCTCGTGAGCTAATAACAGATAATGAGACGCTTGTCACACTCTTAAGTGTTATGTATATATATACTCTTGGTGTGACGTATTAGGTTGGGGTTAGCTGATGGGCTATCCCAACCGTTTTTCACAACATAAAAATTCGCACTTGCGGCGCTTACTCAGTACTCACTGCGCCTACTGTCCGACTGTAAGATAATGTTTATGTTTTCTCAGTAAATGTTCGCAGTGTCGGTACAGCGCTGAAAGCCAACCGAAAAGAACCTTAACAATTACAAGTTAAAGCTAAAGCTTCGCTGATCATCTGTAAGTATCTGATCTACTGATAGGGGAAATTACTGGCATTTTCCTAATCTGTTGTACCGAAGTAGCTGCAATAGATTACATTTAGTATTGTATAGAATGTGTACAACATGTAAACTGTGTGTATAGTAATAACGAATTTATGGACTGAAAAATGTGTGCTGCAACAACGCACAAACAGTGAAGAATTACCGAAAGTAAGTTTCATAAAAGTTTGCCTATTCATAATTCTGTGTAGCATTTACAAATCTTAGAACATTATATAAGACACTTTTATTAATATTAAATATTACAGAACTAGTTAGGCACAAAAACACCTAACTTTGACTAATCTGGAATGAAACTATTAAAGAAATTGCGAGTGGGTGTTTTGCTACCATTTTTGCGTTGGAAAGTTACTGTAGCAGTGTTTCTGACTACTGTAGACATTAAAAATGTATCTTCGAAGGTAAGATTACGTTTGTATACCACACAATTATAAATATCAGTTATTAATTAATTGGAGACAATCCATTTAGTGGAGTCCTTTTTGAAGTTGAAATTCAAAACTGACCAATTCTTTCAGAACCTCCCTCCCTTTCATAGTCAAAAATTCAACTCAGAATATTTTACTAACGAATACATGTATACATAGCTAATTTGCCAGGTCAAAAGATGTTATACAGTAGCACAACAGCTCGCACGAGAGTAACAGAGAAATTATATAAATACAAAGGTATCTATGAAAAGATTTTTCTACCATATGAAGGAAGACTGCTTAGGATTACAGGTGACTTAAGAACCATCTATGAGAGATCTGGTCCAAGTCGACTAAATTGATCTGAAGGATCAAATTCGGTGGAATTCGCTTGATTCAGGTACACTGGGACTGCATGATGACTCGCCAGATCATAAATTATAATTACTACTTAGCATTACGTATTGTGATATCTATATGTACACACCAATGTATTAAAAGTAAAAATCAGAGAACGGCTATTAGACATAAGTGTTCTTATTAATTGTTCGTAAAGGTTGTGCGGGTTAACAGTGAAAATCATTTACTGATCATTTGGCAAGGCTGACATTAGGTGAGGAAGGTCGTCATCAGTGGCGTACCCGTTGTGTCTACTTTCACAACCAGTCTCATTTCACAACTAGAAGTCTCTCTTCACAACTAGAAGTCTCATTTCACAACTGAAAGTCTCACTTCACAACTAGAAGTCTCTCTTCACAACTTAGAAGTCTCATTTCACAACTAAATGTCTCACTTCACAACTATAGTGTTGCAAGTATCTAAGTCTTTTGTAAGAAGTCGTGCTCCTTTGATATTTAGAAATAAGAAAAGTGGAAGAATTCGCCGAGTCCCAATCTGTCGGAAATAGTGTAAAATGCCAGCATTTTGATTTTTGAACTTAAACTTGCTGATATCGACACTGTAAAAGCAGCAGTGCTTCTTAAAGCTAAAGAAATAGTTAAAAAATCCATTACGGGCAGAATAGTCATAGTCACAAAGTTCTTATCTCTATATATAAAAATTTTTTGATCAATTTAACTTTTCAAATTTTTTTCAACCAAAGGAAAGTTCATAGCATGACAATCTCAGAAAATATATACATTGCTGTAAAGAAACTATACACAACATAAACCAAAATAAACAAAACATTTTCGCTCACAACATCTTTGGTCAGACTTTAGTCAATTTTTTAAATTTAATATTGTCACATAGCAGACGTAATCGCATAGTTCCTGTTGCTAAAAGTAGACTTTCAGTTTTTCAAAGTAGACTTTTAGTTGTGAAAGTAGACACATCTTAGTTCAGAAAGTAGACTTTTAGGTGCGAGAGTATACTTTTTAGTTGTGAAGGTAGACTTTTAGTTGCGAAAGTAGACACCTTTGTTGTGACAGTAGACTTTTTAGTTGTGAAAGTAGACATTTAGTTGTGAAAGTAGACAGCATTGGTTGTGAAAGTCAACAAATCGGCATATCTTTCACCTGTTACAGTTTTAAGAGTTTTAAGTTCCCCCGTCTGAAATGTTTCAACTCCTGGGTCTCTTTCTCATACCTTAGCCAAGATTGTTTTGGTTCCTTCTAATCCTTAATGTTCAAATCTTTGTGTCAAACTATGTGAGTCTGATTCTCTGTGCATTGTTGATAAACTAACCATCTATCTCGGATTTTTTGTATAATTTAGAAATATTGGAAAATGTCTTTTAATGTCGACTTGCTTGGGTTGCTACGATAATTGGTGGGTTTTCCAACCTGAAGGTTCAAATTTGATGGGCTGGCGTTAATAGGCTTTTCTCGAAGATTTGGGGAACACCATGAGCCCTTCAGCAAACGCATGCTTATGCTATCATGACGTATGCATCTCTATTTCAATAAAAACACAAAATTTCAAAGAAAGTTCAAAAGAACCTCAGACCTTGTTGGGATCTGAAATCTGATACTTATCAGATGGTAAAGACAGCACTGAAGCTTGAGTCTAGGTCTCCTGCATATGAGCTAGCGAGAGACAGCTAGGAACAAGCTGACGTTTTGAGTACAGTGTTTCTTGGAATCGGCCAGTCCTAAAAAAGCAGGCACAACGGGCTTTTCCGAATGTTAAAGCACAAGCCCGGCAGAAAAATTCGCAGGGTTATGGGCGTGCATCTGTTTGGACTTAATTATTAGTCAGGCACTTTATGTACAGAAACCTGGTACTCTCTGGTGAATCCTGGACTTTGTAACGTGGGGTGTGGCACCTAGGTGCAACATGTTCTACCGGAATGTGTAATATTTTCGGTAAAATCAGAAATTCCAGTAAAATGTTTTACTGCGAGGAGATCGCCGCACCTGGATCGAGATATAAATTACTTCACATCAGACAAAATTCATCACAATTCTCTTCGTAATAACAACCAGCAATATTTGTGAGTGCAAGATTCAAGCAAGAAAAAAGACAGTTTTCGAGACTTTGCGACCTTTTGAGACATTTCTCAACTTTCGAGACAATAAAATGGCCCGGATTAAACAGCTACCATTGGTAATTTTGTTATTTTAGCACGAAATAATTCCGGGATAGCTACTTAACCTCGGTCAGTCATTGAAAATATTGACCCCAAGAGGAGAAATAGGGTTGAAAAGGAACAGATTTGAATTATGTGGATGGTCTCTGAGACGGGAAGTAAACACAATGTAAGTTTTCTAAATGGTTTAGATATTGGATAATGAAGACTCAGATTGCCGGGGTGTATGCCCAGGAAATGTTCCATCCAACATAGCAGAATTCATGGTTATTGGTCGCAGTTTAAAGAGATAAAAGAAATTTTAAGTCAATCACAAGATTTCCGAGTGAAAGCAACATTAGCCTCAGTTGTAAACATAACGCGATTTACTTTGTTATATATGCTGCAATAATACCCACAAAGAAGGGATTTGTTAGTGCGTGTGTCAAATTTGGTGGAATGATTAAATCCAGAGATTCATACTTTCATTACTTTATAAATGTGATACGAATAATACGAAGTCATAAAAATCCAGTTTGACTGAACTGAATTGAGTTAAATCCGTTTTCCGTTTCAGTCAAACAGAAATTCAATGTGAATGTTAATCTTTAGTGCAAAAATATTGTTGAGCTTTTATTATTAACACAAAGCTAAAGCCATATCTTAAATTTAAACTTATATTTGATAGTCTCCTCTTTATAGACGGATTTCTACTTCCAGTAAAACTAACGCTTGAGTGGATGTTAGAAAGCTTTTCCAATGCTAGACAACTTGAATTTTTTAAAATTTATAAATTTTTTAAATTTCAAAATTTTTTAAAGTTTTTATGATTTTCTGGTAGAATCGATGATGCTGAGAATTTTTTCTTGTTGTACGAACACCTGAAAATGCTTCCTTTTATCTGTAAAGCGGCTCTAACTGTAAAGAACAAAGAATAACGCCGCCTTTATACAAAACTAATTGTGTTACTATTATAGGCGACAATTTCTATTGATTCTATTGAGGCGATGTAGAAATCAAATCGAAGTTTAATAATCTCTTTGCTGTAAAGATTAACATTCACATTGAATTCGGTTTGACTGAAACAGAAAACGTCAAATTGGATTTGACTCAATTCAGTTCAGTCAAACTAGATTTTTATGACTTCAAACAATGGGAGATTCAATTTGAAGGTCAAATCCAGTTTGACTGAAATGAATGTTTAGACAAATCAGATTTGTCTGAAAATCCAATTTGACTTCCATACATATACAAAATGTGAAAATAGTAATAATTTGCTATACCCTATAATCGTTTTATTCAACGTTTTTGTAATATTTGATATATACGTATTGCACTATTTGTCATTGGCCATGTGTAACCGCAGGTATGAATGGAAGACCACAGGACAGAAACGCTTTTCCTCAATTTTGACGGGGGAACTTAAAATCCTAAAACTGTAACAGGTGAAAGATACGCCGATTGTGTTGACTTTCACAACCAATGCTGTCTACTTTCACAACTAAATGTCTACTTTCACAACTAAAAGTCTACTTTCACAACTAAGGTGTCTACTTTCACAACTAAAAGTCTACCTTCACAACTAAAAGTATACTTTCACAACTAAAAGTCTACTTTCACAACTAAGATGTCTACTTTCACAACTAAAAGTCTACTTTGAAAACTGAAAGTCTACTTTTACAACAGGCTCTTTGCGATTACGTCTGCTATGTGTATTAAATTTAAAAATTGACTAAAGTCTGACCAAAGATGTTGTGAGCGAAATTGTTTTGTTTATTTTGATTTAGCAGTATAGTTTTTTTACAGCAATGTATATATTTTCTGAATTGTCATGCTATGAACTTTCCTTTGGTTGAAAAAAAATTTGAAAAGTTAAATTGATCAAAAAATTTTTATACATAGAGATAAAGTTTTTGTGACTATGACTATTCTGCCCGTAATGAATTTTTTAACTATTTCTTTATTTCAGCTGCACTGCTGCTTTTACAGTGTCAATATCAGCAAGTTTAAGTTCAAAATCAAAATGCTGGCATTTTAAAATATTTCCGACAGATTCGGACTCGGCGAATTCTTCCACTTTTCTTATTTCTAAATATCAAAGGAGCACGACTTCTTACAAAAGACTTAGATAATTGCAACACTATAGTTGTGAAGTGAGACATTTAGTTGTGAAATGAGACTTCTAGTTGTGAAGAGAGACTTCTAGTTGTGAAGTGAGACTTTCAGTTGTGAAATGAGACTTCTAGTTGTGAAGAGAGACTTCTAGTTGTGAAATGAGACTGGTTGTGAAAGTAGACACAACGGGTACGCCACTGATGACGACCTTCCTCACCTAATGTCAGCCTTGCCAAATGATCAGTAAATGATTTTCACTGTTAACCCGCACAACCTTTACGAACAATTAATAAGAACACTTATGTCTAATAGCCGTTCTCTGATTTTTACTTTTAATACATTGGTGTGTACATATAGATATCACAATACGTAATGCTAAGTAGTAATTATAATTTATGATCTGGCGAGTCATCATGCAGTCCCAGTGTACCTGTGAATCAAGCGAATTCCACCGAATTTGATCCTTCAGATCAATTTAGTCGACTTGGACCAGATCCCTCATAGATGGTTCTTAAGTCACCTGTAATCCTAAGCAGTCTTCCTTCATATGGTAGAAAAATCTTTTCATAGATACCTTTGTATTTATATAATTTCTCTGTTACTCTCGTGCGAGCTGTTGTGCTTTTGTATAACATCTTTTGACCTGGCAAATTAGCTATGTATACATGTATTCGTTAGTAAAATATTCTGAGTTAATTTTTGACTATGAAAGGGAGGGAGGTTCTGAAAGAATTGGTCAGTTTTGAATTTCAACTTCAAAAAGGACTCCACTAAATGGATTGTCTCCAATTAATTAATAACTGATATTTATAATTGTGTGGTATACAAACGTAAACTTACCTTCGAAGATACATTTTTAATGTCTACAGTAGTCAGAAACACTGCTACAGTAACTTTCCAACGCAAAAATGGTAGCAAAAACACCCACTGCAATTTTTAATAGTTTCATTCCAGATTAGTCAAAGTTAGGTGTTTTTGTGCCTAACTAGTTCTGTAATATTTAATATTAATAAAAGTGTCTTATATAATGTTCTAAGATTTGTAAATGCTACACAGAATTATGAATAGGTAAACTTTTATGAAACTTACTTTCGGTAATTCTTCACTGTTTGTGCGTTGTTGCAGCACACATTTTTCAGTCCATAAATTCGTTATTACTATACACACAGTTTACATGTTGTACACATTCTATACAATACTAAATGTAATCTATTGCAGCTACTTCGGTACAACGAATTAGGAAAGGCTCAGTAATTTCCCCTATCAGTAGATCAGATATTTACAGATGATCAGTGAAGCTTTAGCTTTCTTGTAATTGTTAAGGTTCTTTTCGGTTGGCTTTCAGCGCTGTACCGACACTGGAACATTTACTGAGAAAACATAAACATTATCTTACAGTCAGACAGTAGGCGCAGTGAGTACTGAGTAAGCGCCGCAAGTGCGAATTTTTATGTTGTGAAAAACGGTTGGGATAGCCCATCAGCAACAACATAATACGTCACACCAAGAGTATATATATACATAACACTTAAGAGTGTGACAAGCGTCTCATTATCTGTTATTAGCTCACGAGCCATGCTCTGTGCGCTAACGGCCGACACCCCACGCAATTGCGACAGTGGCAAGTCAGTACATAGTACGCAATTTCGTATGTTCACTCGTTTCTACAATAAGCCTTTTATCAGGCCCTCCCCGCAAATGTGACCAGAATGATAGACGAATGATAGGTCACTTTTGCGGGGGTGCATAAGCAATTGCTTGCTAGGCGCTGAATTGAGGGGGGTCTACTAGGTACGCAATTGCAGGGAGAATGCGTGGGCCGAAAGCCCGCAGGGCATGACTCGCGAGCTGACAACATAGAGTGTCACGCTTGTCACACGCTTATGTATAATGTACTCTTTTTCACACTAGTATCACATAATCTTTGCACCATTTGAGGTAATAATTCCATTAATGGTGTTGGCGCTCCTTGAAAAATAACCCTACCCTAGTAGGCACTCAACCCAATGCTACAAATCGGATGAAAACTAAAAAAATTTGATGTCACCCCCCCCCCCTCCCACCGTAATCGTGTGAGGGTCAGTCGTTAACGTGCAGATCATGTCAGCTAACTGATAGCAGAAACCGTGGTTATACCAGAAATCTTTCTGTTGACTTTATTTCGACAATATATAGTAAGGCAGCCTTAAGAACTAAGTTGTAGTTAAACGAAGCTGGTAAAATTTAATATTTTGTAGGTAATGACTCGGCATTGCAGCAGTCTGGTTTTCGTGAGTGCACTATTTTCGCTGGTTGATGCTCAGTTCTATTGTAATGCAAACAGTAAGCAAATTTATATTCAGTACATCAAATATATAAAAACTTAGTTGTTGCTTCTGAAAGTGGGATCCGATTTATACTGTTTAATACTTATAGTTATACTGTATAATTTAGCTAAACAAATAACGTGGCTAAATAAATATATAAAGTGGTTAAATCAGTATAAGCCAAAAACTATCTTGGAGGTATAAAAAAGGCCATTTTCGAGGAAATCAGTTTATTCAAAATTACTGCCAAATGCTTAGGGCGGATTTGGTTTATTTATACCAAGAGTACATAATACATAAGAATGTGACAGCTGGTATTCTCTATGTTATCAGCTTGCGAGCCATGCTCTGCGCGCTAACGAACGGGCCACCCCCCCCTCACCGCAATTGCGTACCTAATGGATCCCCTCGCAAATCAGTACCTAGTCCTACGCAATTGCGTATGTTCACTCGTTTCTACAATAATCCTTCTATCGGGACCCCCCGCAAATGTGACCTATCATTTAGCAATCTCGAATGATAGGTCACATTTGCGGTGGGGTCCCGATAGAATGCTTATTGTAAAAAAGAGTGAAGAATACGCAATTGCATACAGGGTACTGATTTGCGGGGCGTCCACTAGGTACGCAATTGCGGAGGGGTTGTTCCGTTAGCGCGGCAGAGCATGGCTCGAGAGCTGATAACATAGAGCCTGTCAGCTGTCACACTCTTAATTATGTACTCTTGTTTATACTGAATCGATAGACCGTTCAATTGCACATTTTATCAATGCCTAATAGCAACGCATTTGCAAACTTTTGTGTCACCGCACATTTGGTGGATTTTCTGAAGCACCAAGAGCTGCTGAGTCAAATGAAAAAATGTCCCTCGGACCACATAGCCTTAATATCACAACACAAAAAGAAATTTTGACCGATTCTGCCGATTAGAGAAATCCATGTTGAAAGATCGATTATCTGTATTTTTAACTTGTACATTAAAAAGTAAGCAATTTTGGCAGTTCCGTAGGCGATGGGAAGTTTTAAAATGGTGTTCTATTTTTTCCAACCCCACAAACTGCAAACGTTACAGCGTTTCAAAAAGCACTGCACTACAGGATTATCACTACCTTAAATGCCTAATCAAAGACTTTACAACGCTGTCTATTTCTTCATTTCCTATTTTCAGAAAGGACGTTTATAATGGGCGGCTACAACGAGAACTGCGATGACGTTTGCGGACGGAAAGGACTAGTCTGCGATTTCGGAGCCTATCCACAGCTTAAGCCTGATTTCATTGAGCAAGAATTGATCCGAGAGTATCGAATAATTGTCAACAAACTGGCCGAAGAGCACAAGGCCAATGTGCCCGGATTGGATCTTGCAGCACAGCTGATTCAGACCTGTTTCACCGAATGGTCCTACGATGTTGACTACGACCCATCGTTAGGAGTACGGCAGTCCCTTTCGGACGTGATCTGTCATATGCCCGAATATACCGGGCAAAACTATCCACGATACGGGACCTGCCCGCACGAATCGCCCAATCTACGTCGCAGACTTTGCATGTGTCGCTGTAAGGTGTTTAGAGATCAATTGTAGGTCTTCCTGTATGTAAATTACATGTGGTTCTGTTTCTGAGGGCCTTTTTAGGAAAGGGTAGAGTAGAGTAGAGTAGAGTAGAGTAGAGTAAAGTTATAGTTGAATATTTAAACTCGTTTAACTCCACTCAAGCTTGAATTTTCCTCTGTTAACTCTTTCATGAAAAGAATCGAGTTAATTTTAACTCTCCACTCAAACCTTTGTTGAAAAAGCCCTAAGTAAATGGCTCATTTTCACTTATTTTGTGGGCATGTGCGTTCGAAATGCTCCTGGCTTGGCTTGCTGTAAAGAAACAAGCAATTTTGAATTAAAATTAATCTATCTCCAATCAGCTCCAAACCTTAGTTTTTATTTGCTTCTTTAGCCCCACAAATGTACTACGAACTGAAACTGCAGCCGGTATCGGTTCAAGTTCAAACCGGTGGAAATCCGCACTGCTGCGATGAGGCTTCTGACGAAGATCTGCATTGCGAATTCAACGTTTCGCTGTCAGTCGATACTGGGTCCAAGGTTCAGTGGAAAAATAAGGCTGAACAGGTTGATCCGGAGGCGGGGTAAACTTGACAGAACATGTTTTACTAAAACCAAGAGTACATAATGATAAGAGTATGACAAGCGTAACATTCTATGCAGTGAAGGCCAAAACTATGCTATGCGCGCTATCGGCTGACCCCCCCACGAATTGATCCCCTCTCACACCGCCCCTATATGGGAACGTGGTCCAAACGGGGGTCGCTCACTGCTTTGCATAATTACACGTTGAAATTAATAGCGGTCCAATTTGGGGAGGGGGTTTAAGCGTGTATGTTCAACACTTGCATGTAGAAAACATGCTAAGCGAGTGAGTGACCCCGTTTGGGACTATGTACCCATATAGGGGCGGTGTGAGAGGGGGTCAATTTGTGGGGGGGTAAGCCGTTAGCGCGCATCGCATAGTTTTTGCCTTCACTGCATAGAGTGTTAGGCTTGTCATACTCTTATCATTATGTACTCTTGCTAAAACTTACTCATTAACTTTATGGGACAATTAGGTATGGCCGTGGCCAAAACCCTTTGCCTTAATTTACGATTGATTTAGCTTTAATGCCATTTCAATTTAGGGTAAACTCGCACTGCATGGTCACTAGCTTAGTATGGGCATCATTTCATTGTATTCGTAATAACTAAGTCAGTGATTGGTCGCTTGAAATAATTTTTCCACCAGCTGAAGGAGCAAAACAAATTCTATTGGCTGGCAACATTTCAGAAAGAACCGCCGAAAACTTCTCCAGTGACACTCATTTACTTGAAGGCTCATTTTGATGAAACTTAGACCTTAGTTTTCTTAAGCTGGCTTGCACCAGTCGTGTTTAGTTTATTTGCGAATAACTCTTAAACTAGAGTTTACTAAAACTGGAGTTTATGTTTAAATTTTAAACACTTGCTCAAGTGATGTTTAACTCATGCTTATCTAAACACGAGTTTAAATTTAAACAGGACTTAAACTTGACTTGGTCACGTTTTACTTCCACAAGCCAATCAAAACAATAAACTCGTCCAATCAAAAGGTATATACTATTCCAATTTAAACTGCACCTTAAATGTGAGGTTTAAATACGACATTAATTAGCAGAACGTTCTTGAAATTTAAACCTGACATTTATTTTAATCTACAAAAGAAACAGAACATATTTATGATTTTTTATGTACATGAAAGCTTCAATTTTCAAGACGTTGACTTTCAGGGCTAACATAATATACTCGCGAAGAACTGATTAGTCATGAAAAATCCAATTCCACTATTTTTCGTCAAAATTCAAAACACGTGAGTTTCAGGACGGGAACTACAAAACTACGATCTCGTAATTACAATTGTTATATTTTTTCATACCTGATGTCAAACCACAGCATATAACTATGATTTTGTCCTAAACACGACCTTAAACCTGGTCCATCTCCTGTTTAAATTTCCAGTAGGTGATGGTTAAACTTGACAAATTTTAAACTCGAGTTTAATTTAAACTTGACTGGTGCAAGCGAACTAATGGCTAAACAGGAGTTTAACCTCAGGTTTAGTTTAAACACGAGCTAAACACGACTGGTGCAAGCCACCTTTGTCTAAGTTAGGTAAGTTGTTTCTGGAGAAGATTTATACAGCTATACAACTACTACAACACTTCATATCAAATTTTATAATCTTTTAGTTTTGTACTTTTTCATAAATCCATTTTATTTGTAACTCAAGCACCTTTATTTTTCTATCCTGACCAGAAAATCGTTCATTAGAAGAACTATACACAGAAAAAGCTGAAAAATAAAAGCAAAATTGGAAGTCACTTTACCCAGTACACTATATATTAATAAACAGTGTTAACAATCTTTATTGTCTTATTTTAGTCACGATGTGCCAACCTTTCTAACTTTTCCTGTAAATACACGAACCTTGTCCCTAATGGTTCCAGTAGGTAAGAATGTGACAGTCAACGTTTGCGATATCGATGGAAGCAAATGTGAGGCCTTGGGAACTCAGGTTATGGAACTTTTAGAAACAGAAGGTCAAGACGGGGGCAGATATGTTCTTCTAAGTGACTACTTCAAGAAAACTTGCCGAATGATGACTTTTATCAACTACGAATGCGTGGTTCATGATCCGGCCTTATCCGATGGAATAGGCGGTGGATCGGAACCGCTGGCCCGGAAACAACGAAAACAACGACGCCGAAATCGGAAAAGAAAGGGGAAATCTGGAAAATCTAGGAAAAATAGACGACAAAAATCGAAATCGAGAAAACAGCGAAAATCTGCCAAAGCCAGGAATCGAGCTGCCAAAGGCAAATCTCAGCGGCAGAGAGGCCAAAGACGGCACAGCAAGGCGAGACGAGAAAGTCCAAAAAGACACAGAGCTCCGGCTAGACATCGAAAGTCAAGATCTAAAAGATTTTAAATTCAGTAACGATCAAAGGTAGTAAAGCCAACAAATATTAGCGATTTAAGAGATACTATTGGAACTGTTAAGAACACAGAAAGTCAGTCCATAAAAAGTGTATCGCAGGATGAGCACGCACTTTCCTGGATTTTTTTTACAGGATGAGGGTAGTGTGGAAGTGGTTATCCCGTCTTCAGAGCTCTCTCACTCTCTCTCTGTCCATTCGGTAAATTTTTTAAAAATATATTCAGGTCCAACGGAAAGTTTCTGTTCTAACAGCTCATTTTTTATTGTTGTCTCCAATTCAATACGGCTGACTTAATTTCTTACGTCACTTTTGATGTCCCCCACCCAATAGTAATGTAAGAATTGAAAGTGAAATTATCACCTCAGCACCTGAGGCTGAGACTCGAAAAATTCGGGCCTCGGGTGGGACTCGAACCCACGACTTTCGGATTAATGCTCGGTTGCTCTGCCAACTGAGCTACCCAGGTTACAGTTGTACCAAACTAGAAGGAGTTCGTATCCAAACTGCAGTGACAATGAATAATACGTAGCTTGCCTGGAAAACCCCAGCGTACACTACATAGCTGAACGGGAGGTCAAATTTCACTGAACCTCGTGGAGGCAAACTTGGATACCCATTGTAGATCACAATATTAGTGTACACCAAATTCTGCGGAATCCTAACAGAAAGGACTACTCTTGCTTTTAATCAAAGCAGCAAGGCAATGGCAAATTATAAGTACAGCACGGAGCGCAAGAAATCGAAATTGAAAACACCAACCATTAAAAAACGTAATAACGACGATAAATCGAAAAAAGTGTCATTCTTTAGAGATTAATTCTTGATCCCCTTATAAATCATAAATACTGCAATGTTTCCCACACAGTGCAAGAGTCCCATAGTTATACAATACAATGAATTTATTAACAAACTGATTTTCAGCAATCTATAAGCTTGTAAATATTTAAAGTTTTAAAATTCTCAAACACCAAAACAGAAAACGACCCCCAAGCACAGCCCTGTGCCCACTGAAAGCTCCCTTACGGCCACAAAATACACAACCAATAAAAAGTCATCAGTATAAATGTATTAATTTCATCTCCCAAAAAGATTTTATTCCACAACTCTAGGCACGTTTCCGCTTAAAGCAAAGCCAGACCTGCCGGTAGAACGACCGCAGATAGAACAGACCAATCAGTCGCAGCAGGCCTCCTAGGCACAACTCCTGTAGCATACTGAAAACCGATGTACTGGGGGCCATCCCTGCAGTCAGTCGGGTCAGCATCCAGCCGTCCAGACCCAGGTAGCTATGGAAATGACCTCTGCAGGCATCTGAGAGCAGGCGCCTAGCCACCGTTTCGGGTGAGTAGAGGCCCCCCTGCTCGGAGATAAGTCGGGTTTCCGGGGGCATAGTGGCTAGTTCTAGGGCAAAGCCTTCCGTTTCAGTGTTGGGCGGATGTACGGTAGTGAGCCAGATGTTGTAGGGATAGAGTTCCATCTGTAGGGATTCAGCCAGACCTCGGAGGGCAAACTTTGCCGCAGCATAGGCTGTATAGCCGTAGAGACCTAGTTGACCTGAAAGAAATAAAAAACATAGAAATACAAAACTAGAGTAGAGCACAAAACAATAGATTTAGCAGGAACGGAAACATTTGAGTGTCACTGTCAGGTGTTGATCCAACCCACACAACTACATACAGTGTTGTTTAACAACGCGGTATTAACTTTCGGTTCAGTTCTGAGCAACGGAGAACGTAATAGAACTAAGCATAGAATTTTAGCATAAAACAGCACTAAATGGCGAATAAAGTACTTGATTATTAATTTATTAACAAGTAAAAATAATGTATTCTGCATTTAATTAATCTAAAACGACTTAGCATTAGTGAGCCGAGACTAACTAGCGAACTAAACGTAACCGAAGGGAAGTTTAGTACACAGTAAATACAGAAGATTTCTACATCATCCTTATCAAAATGGCAGAAAAAGGTTCCAAACCTTGCCCTGCTGTTCTTCAGCAATTGAGATAAATTTTCGGGAAAAAATTTATATAAATTTTCAGGAAAAAGTTTATATAAATTCTAAACGAGGAAACCATTTGTTTGGGTGGGGAACTTAGCAAATTGTCTCTCAACAAAACACTGCTGAAAGTCAAAGTATAAACTTTAAAAAAAAGCTGTCACTCTTTGGAAAATCCAACTCCTCAACCTCAAATTCTTTTCTTTCTTCCTTCCTTCTTTCTTTCTTCTCCTTTCTTCTCCAAATTCCTCTAAAATCACCCATTCCCCCCATTTTTAAAACACTATAAATACAAATGACCCCAACCCAGCCCCGCACGGGGGTGGGGGGTGGGGTAGAATTCTTACCAGCCATCGAAGAGACGAAAACAATTCGACCCTGTCGACGCAGTTTCATGCCCGGCAGAACGGCCTTAGTCATGGCCACGGCACTGAGGAAATTCAGGCGAAGCTGGGAGTCAAAGGTGCCCAGGGTCAGGTCCTCAAAGGAGGCCTGGGAGGAGCCTCCGGCATTGTTGACCAACACGTCAATCGGACCCACCTTACCCTCGGCTTCTTCGACGTGCTAAAACAAAGAAAGATAATTATAGTTAATTGTTAATCATTATATACAGTACCGCTAGCGTAGCTAGAAAAAAAATTTCGGAGGGGGGCAAGCTAAAAATGCTCTGTGTACCACAACTAAACAGTTGGTGGAAATTTTCAAGCAAAATCTGGAGCTTTTTGAGATATTTTCGTTGAAAAGTAGCACCGCAGGAGAAAATTTTTCGAAATATTTATTCGCGCTGCTGCTACTCGTTAAAAATTTTCCTTTTGTCTCCGATTTTGGGAGGGGGCATGCTCCCCTCGCCTCCCCCTGGCTACGCGCCTGCACAGTACCACTGGCGTAGCCAGAAAAATTTTGGTGGGGGACAAGCCAAAAGTTTTCTGAAATTTGAGCTAAAACTGAGCTCTGGTGACGGCCGATTTCAAGTACAAACTGTTATTTTTAGGTATATGCCTGTAAAATCAGCGCTGCAGGAGAAATGTTGGAAATATTTACCCGCATTCCTACTTGGTATTGAAATTTTTCTTTGGCGCCCCCTGCTTTCGCCTGCACAGTACACATGTTGAGGTGATCAAAAATAGTAAATTTGTGACGCAGCTTCAGTTTACAAACTATTGCACGGACGGACGTGCTACACGCACCTATATTAGTTTTAAAAATAGGGCTATTTCTATTTAAAATTTAGAATTTAAAACAGGGCTGGTTTTGACACCAACTGAAATGAAGTAATCGTACTGCAGGCTGTAAGGGAATATATATACAGAATAGTAAACGAAAGAAATATGTAGAACACCACCATCGCCCCGAAAAATTCGGACCTGAGGTGAGGATCGAACCCACAACCTTTGGCTATCTGGGCCAACGCTCTACCGATTGAGCCACCTAGAGGCACAGTCGAGCCAGGCTTACGCTTGAATTTGTTTTCAAACTGAAGTGACACGTGAAACAAAAGGCTATATATATATATATATATATATATATATATATATATATTGTATAAATATGTTTATATTAGATGTTTTATGGTTACAACTGTATTGTTTAATACTCTTTAGGGTTTACAATTATAATAGATTTCTAAATGAGAACAGTCTTGCAGTCTTACATGAACAAGCTGATGTACATCAATGTCGGCCAGGTCCGCCGCAAACCAATTCACTTTCTGCGATGATGATAGGCACAGTTTGCGCAGTTTATCAGCATTCTAGCGAAAAAAAACAACTAAACAGCCAATAGCCATTAAAAATTCAGCAAAATTTAGGCATTTGAACCCCTCAACGGGGCTTTAAAATTCGTACATTAAAAAGCACTAATCATCGCAGAGATGCCATTTGAAGAAAAGTAGCCAGCAATTGGTACCTTATCGAGTCTATCTATGTTTGCATAATGTCAAGAAAATGAAGTAAACGCGGGCCAGCAGACGGATCAACGAAGGATACAAGGTCCATCGGCTCTCTCCTGTTTCGGACTAAGGCTTTGCCTTAGTGACTGCAGGCAGGCGTTTTTCATTATTTCTCTATGTTTGCACAATGCTGAGCTTTTTCTAGGAGAAAAAGTAGGGGTGGGAAGGGGGGGGGAACTCCTGGGGACAGAGAGGGACGAACCAAAAAGTGAGAGGGACCTAAAGTGGTTTAAAATCGCTACGCTTCAGTAAAATTAGTCTGTTTTCTACTTATAAGTTTTCTACTGCTATCAGTTATCACTAAGGAAAATTCAGTTTGAGTACCAAAACAGACGGTTTTAGACTAAAAAAATTAGGAGAAACTGGAAAATGTTTGAAAATTTTGACCAAAATTCCTTAAAAATTGGCATTTTCTGGACACCTTATAGTGAGTAGAGGGAAGCCCAAAAAGTAGGGGTAGGGTCGTGGAGGTCGAGTGGAGAGAAACCAACTATCTGCAAGCCGCCCATCATATAAATTTGAGTGTTCCTAGCAGAGATAGCTTCATAGTATACCGTATTTCTATCAAATTCAATAGGAGGCACCGGCTGTGTTACGCTTACACTACACTGGACTGCTCAGTCGACAAGCGCTGGTTACACTCTTATGTATTATGTACTCTTGATACAGCTTACAAATCAATCAACTCCGTATCAATTCATACCTCCTGTAACGTTTTCTCTGTCCTTGCCACAATGGTGACACTAGCGCCCTGCCGGATAGCCGCTATGGCTACGGCCCGCCCTATGCCGCGAGTACCCCCGGTTACCAGGACATGGGATCCGTTAAGACTGAGTTTGGCCGGGTGAAAGGTCAGATAGCGAAGGAACATGATCAACAAAATACCGAAGGAAATACCCAGAATGGGACCCAAAACCCAGACGTCTAGCACGGCTTCCATGACCGGACCCCAGACCTAGAATGGGCAAAAATTTACAGATTACCATCTTCAAAGTTAAAACCTAATTGTACGTTCCAAGCTA
>JASAND010013562.1:0-29244 GCA_030248195.1 Trissonchulus latispiculum
AAATAGGTCGTTTTCCTAAACCAGCAGAACAAAACTTTAGCTTCTCATTACAGGAATACAAAGACATTGCCGCCTCTCTTTATGAAAGTGGTGAGTCACTACCAATTCATATTGCAAAACAAACATTAGCCCTTTCTGTGTGGTTGCCTTCTGTTACAATTATCTCCTGTACAAGTGGAAGTCAGCCAGCACGTGATCTGAGGATTATTTCCCGCTCTTCTTCGGAAATAAATTTCCAGTGGAGCATCGCGCAAGTGTTTGGAAATAATCAAATAAAGGTATTTCAAAACTCATGTTAGTGCGTATCGTTAAATTAAAGCATAAAACTGCAAAATCCGTAACTAGATGATCAAGTACTCGTGTCTCGAGGCCCTATACTTTCTAGCGTATTGGAAAAAGCGATCAAACAACTATTGCACATATTTAAGCATGCAAATGGCATAATTTTCACAGAAAACAACAAACAAATAAGTTGCAACTTCACGAGCTCTGAAATTCATCAAAGTCTGAATATAATGTAGAAATTGAAACCAAAAGATGTAGAAATGTAAAAGTGTAAAAATATAGAAATGTAGAAGGCAACAATGTAGAAATCCAAATATATTTCTTTATCTCAAAAGCGCTTCAAAATAACTGCCATAAAGTGAATAGTTTCTGAATTGCATGATAAGATCTTTAGTTTCACGAAAAAATGATTTTGAAATATTGCATGAAATGTTGCATTGCATGGCAACATTGCATGAAATATTAAATATCCAGCGATTAAAGGAGTATGCTGTTTAGTAAAGAAGTTCTGCGTATGCTTTCAAATGTTACCTCATATAGGTTCAGATAAGATCGGTAAATGGTAGAACCACAGTGTTTCAGTTTTCCCGTGCCTAAAAACCATACGTATCGTATTACCCCACTGTATTAATTTTTTCGATTTCCGAGACTCTGATCTTCTTTTCCAACTTTGACTATTACTAGCGACTTGCTGAATGGAAACATTTATCGACTGAATTGCAGACGTCAACTTTCACCTGTTGTGGATGTTTTCCAAATCTGAAAGTAGATATTAGTATATGGTATAGTATTAGTATAAGTATATAAATTAATTACAAATCAAGGGGGCGCATCAGAAGTCAAAATCCAACTGAAATAAGGGAAATTGTTCAAAAATTTATTGCGTAGCAATAGTCTTAGTCATGAAAGCTTTATATCTTTAGATTCAGACTTATCGTAGAGTTATCGTTAGACTTTAAGATTGTTATTTGTACCCACTTTCACTCGTTCGCGTTGCGGAAATTTTGGGTCGAAAGGCTTGGCTCACTTTTTTCTGAAACAACTTCAACATAGGTTAATTTTCAGGGGGAAGTTCAGTCTGTGCTGAGCTTTTTGCGGAGAAAATCCCAGCATAGGTTTTTTGTCGGAGAAAAGTCAAACTAGGCTAATTTTTCCACGGAAGGAGGAATTCGCCTAGGCTGACTTTTTGGGCTGGGAATTAAATGCCATAAAATTAGCCTAGTTTGTGTTTTCCGGGGGGGCTTAGTCCACATTGATTTTTCCCTGAGGCAAAGTCAGCAGGGGCAAAACTAGTCTGTGACACAGAGATTCACTCCCATTTGCGCGCAAGTCCCATTTGCGCGCAACAGGGATGGAAACTGGGTCATGGGTCATTGGGTCATGGGTCGTTTGGGTCGCTAGTTTTGCATGGGTTACTGGGTCTTGGGTCACTAATTTTGGAAAACCTTTGGGTCAGGGTGGGTCTGGGTCAAGCTTCCTATGGGCCACTTTGGGTCTGGGTCAGCAATTTTAGTGGGTCATTTTGGGTCTGGGTCACAGGGATCTTGCCAAATCTTTAAAGTTTCAATTTTCGTGGTGGAAGTTTAGCTAGTTTTAAAGGTAAACCCACCATTTCTGAAAAATTTTTGCGCCTTCGGCGCGATCACTAATTAATTAGTTAGATTTACTAGGCATTTCGAGACATCACTGGACTTGGGTGTGACCTGCTCTGCCATTCTATATGAGTCGGGTCACATAGCACGTATACCAAGGTGGACACATTACAGCATCAACCACTCGGGTCTCAAACGCAAAATGGTCAGCAAAATGCTGCAGCGACAATTATTTTTTCAATTCCATCATTATGAAAAAATGATTAAAATTAAAATTATTAAAAATAATGAAAAGTTTCCAATTAGAGCTAATTTGTAAAATGTTAACGCTAGCTAATTGGTTTTAAAGCGTTTTAAATGCACAAAAACCTACAAATGTTTTCAGAAAAATTTTGGTTCCTAGGTTTCCTTCCGTGTCTTCCTCTTACCAAGTTAAAACTTTGAATTGTTGAAAAATTTTAAACTTTTGAATTTGTAAACCCCGTGCAATATTTTAAAGTTATTTGCAAAAAAAATCAAAAGTTAGGGCGCTTGATAAAGATGGCTAAATAAATAAAGGCTTTGGCAAAGATCCATCGTCTCAAATTTTTTTAAATAAAAAGGTTGTCTAGGGTTGTGCATATTTAGTAATTCAAAATTGAAAACCGCCGGTCCATGTTTAGCTGGTTTTTTGAAAGAAAAGCAAACTATTGATCTAATTTCACAAAATGAGTGGAATGTACTTATTCTTGCATTTTCCAAAAATTAAGAAAGTTCAAAAACATTGCACAATGGGAAAATCTCGGTTAGGCTAATCTGTGTAACCTTATTTTGTCGGGTCATTTGGGTCTGGGTCACAAAAATTCTTGGGTCATTTGGGTCTGGGTCACGAAACCGTTTGGGTCATTTGGGTCTGGGTCACGAAATTTAAAAATTTTATGGGTCACGTTGGGTCTGGGTCAATTTTGCGTTTGGGTCAAGTGGGTCTTGGGTCACAAAAAGTGACCCAGTTTCCATCCCTGGCGCGCAATGATTCCCGCTTGCGCGCACCTCACTAAAAATTCAGAAAATCCCATTTGCGCGCAAACCAATTTTACCTCTATTCTTGCGTTGACCTTACGGTAGTCCCATTTGCGCGCAGTGTTACAATGTTCAGTAGGCATAGCTATTGAAAGAAATTTTGTAGCTATAAAAATAAATTACTGTTACTTCCACAAACGCATTAACAGTTGCAATACATGACAGTGATAGAATTCTAAGTTAAACAGTTTTATAAAGTAAAAATAATAAAATATATGTTGATTCAAAAAGTTCCGGTGTGTTTATAGATGAATCCGCGTTTTTAAGTAAAACTCATTTCAAAAAACCAAATACTCAGTTGATACAATTTCTACAGAAGTTTTGGAACACACAAAGCAAAATCAGAGCAGAGATTGCTGAATTTAGTGTAATTCAAAGTAAAATATACACTCCGTGAGTAATACAAACTTGATCTTTTTATATAGTTAAATTTAAATCTTGTTAATCTCTAAAATATCGTGTTTTCGTACTTCGATAAAAAAGGAAGTACTTTTGCGCACAATTAGGACATTGCGCGCAAACGGGACTCCTTGCAACAGACTTAAACAATACATAGTGCGCGCAAATGAGATTTGCGCGCAAATGGGACTGGCTTTAATGAAAACTTTAATTTGTGCTCGCAAATGGGACACTATGGACACAGGTTCAGAAAATCTTGAAGCGCATTTGAAATCTACAGGAAACAATCCCGCTTCTTGCATTTTCTGTTACAGTTTAGAAAGTTTGTATGAAATTGTTTCCGGATATAAATATAAAATAAGTCAAAAGGCATCAAGTGGTTCCCGCCCGACATTTTTCCGTTTATAGACTGAGTTTATAATATTCAGGGCCCCATAACTCATTTTGTCCTATATTTTGACGCATTAGCCCTATTACAACTTTTTATCTACGTAACGAGAGCTTTCGAATGATACCCATCTTGTTGGGTTTCGGTTACTTTTAATTTTGAACCATTTTGTCCGGTTTTGGCCATTTTTGACCTTTTTGGGGCCTCGTAACTCATTTGTCCTACATTTTAGCGCCTTGGCCCTATTACACCTCTTTATCTACTCAACGAGAGCTTTCGAATGACATCGGTATCGGCCGGATCTGACAATTTTCAGTTTTGACCCATTTTGACCTGTTTTTGGCCATTTTTGACCCCTTTGAAGCCCCGTAACTCATTTTTCCTACATTTTGACGCCTTGGCCTTATTACAACTTTTTATCCACGTAACGAGAGCTTTCGAATGATATCCATATTGAGGGGGTTTCCGTCACTTTCAATTTGGACCATTTGCAGCATCACCGTATCGAGTACTTGCATATTGCGCAGCACTATTGTACCCAAGTGTCCGGAGGGTCTTCCCGCATCGGGTGCCACCCTACATGCAAAATTTCAGACCAACTAGTTGACTCTAGCTCGAGATAAAGGCGGAAAACCCCTTCAAACGGCCGTTTTGGCCGTTTTTGGCCATTTTTGACCCTTTTTCGTCTCATAACTCAAAATGGGTACATTTTCAGGCCTTGACCCAATTACAACTTTTTCATTACTCGCCGAGAGCTTTCGAATGATACCAAAATTAGCTCATTTGGACAACTTTTTTATTTTACTCATTTTTACTCACGGGGCTGCTCCGGGAGCACCTCTGCTCCCCCGGGGCTCCCCGCGCTTCCGGGAGCAGTTCAAAACAAGACCTTCAAAATGAGGTATCAACCACCTCTCTACCCCTTCCCAATCTCGAGAAATAGGTGCGGACACAAAAATGTGAACAATAATAATAATAAGAATAAGAATAAACATGTCCAGAACATGGGGTTCCAAACCCTTTGGAAAAGGGCGGGAACCCAATAATAATCATGATTTCCTAATCAAACAAATAGAAAGAGAAGCTGCTGAAAACATACCAGTTACGGCCTGCATTTTTGGGAAACTCCCATATAGTTTACATGACAACTTACTTTATATATGATGTATTTACTATTCCAATTTATGTTATTATAATACCCAGTTATTGTCATGTCTTTTAACATGTATCTTTTTCTTGTATTCCAGTGTCAGATAATTCGTTGGCGTGAATGGGAAGAGTCAAATGTTCGAAGTACTGAAGCATTGTCAGAGCAAGTTGAACTGATGTCTAATGAAAATCAATTCACACTAAGGGATCTTATTCCAGGAACTTTGTACAGAATAACTGTTGAAACGGTTGTACAATCAAAAATGTATTTGGACGATAATGCGAAAATCGAAGAAAAGTTTCAGCTAATTCCAGTCTGTAGCACAGCATTATTTGGTAGAACAAAACCGGAGATCGACAATATCAGATTACATCTTAAAGGTTATTATTTTTATGATTCAATGTATTCAAAATGTTTATATAATCAGTTAACAAACTGAATAATCTGTTATCTGTTTAATAGCTTGTAACGTTATCAAGCAAGCAAGCCGGTATAAACAGCTGAAGCTTTAGCTTTTTTCAAAAAGGAATGGGGCCCACAAACCTTCCGGATTGTGTGCCATAGCTGGATTTAACCATACTTTGATAACTGACAGTACTGTGCCTAAAAAGAATCACCGCGTTTATTGTTCTAAGCAATGTAGTCTGCATCTGCACTGGTGCTATTAAAACTTAGAAAATAATGAGTTTAAATGGTATCATAGTAAATGAAGTCAGTCATGTACCAAAAACCCGATTACCTAGAGAATCTTAAATTTTTAATAGTTCGTTACTAAATTTGTGCGGATGCATCTGTTTCAGGTTATACTTCTGACGTTCTAGATTTGTCATGGCAATCCCCTGTACTGTGGTTTAAAATCCCTAGACCTCAAGACAAAACTTTTCGGTTTCAGCAGTGGAAGCTGGTGGGCTACAGGCTTTTGCTCAATCATGAACTATTTCGATACTTTAATCCTTCTCACAATGCTTTTGCAATAAGGCAGTGGCAAAAACTGTCTATAAACCTCATTTCCGTGGTAGCCATAATAGTTCCCTACGATCATAAAGTTTCCGTAAGTTGGCGTCACCACCTGTAATTTTTGCTGACGACTATGGACGTCTGCCTACAGTACTGCATAGTGAACAAATACTGTACAGTGAAAAGCGACAACAATATTTCAATACTGTGTTTTAAGAATAATGGGTAGGCAGCCATAAGACTTATTTATACAAACATTGCTTAACACTTCTGCAAATAGGGCATCTCTCCCTATTTAGTAAGGCAGCTCACTTGGAGAGGGTGCTCACCGTTTGTAAAATAGAAACCACTGTAATAGCTTGCGCCGGTGCCCCTCGTTTTGTATGGAGTGGGCGGACAGTTTACAGACATACTGCCTTTGTATTCGAAACAGTAACTTTTTGATGAAAAACCTTATTGACTACTGGAAGTACAAAATCATCAAACGCAGGCAGAGTGAACTTGTTTTACTCCCTCTCCTCCAGTTGCATGCTGCACTTCTACAGTAAACTTCCGACTAAATAGACAGGTACCATCTGTGCTGTTTTCTTTGAAACGAAGACTAGCCAAACATTATTTTTCTGGTTTATTTTGGATGCTTGATAATTCTGTCTATGTTTGCTTATACTAATTTTTTTCAATAGTTAAGATAAAATGAATGTTCATTGTATGACGTTTACAGAAGGAATACGATGCAAAATACATGGGCAGCGAAACTTCTAACTCACTGCATGGAGTACAAGAATATATCATTTCTAACTCCATATCATTGCGAGATAAAGAATTATTATGTAAGACTTGCATTACATACAAACATTAAATTTTGCTCAATTTTATTCTTTTTTATTTTGTTCATTCCCGTTTTCGGCCAAGTCATGGTGCTATGAACCATTGGTTTTTCTGCTGAGACCAATTGAATATTTTGATTACATCGCATTAGATAACTGAAACTATTTACGTTTTGTTTTTGCGTTTTGCCAAATACATTTGCCATTCAATGTATTAATGGTATCACAGGCATTTTAGTTTGATCAAAATCAATAAATCATATTAGGACTATGTACTCAGAACAGCGCACATGCCTTTCCTGTCTGCTGTCTGCTGAGTAGTAATGTTAAAACGATTATTTAGATCCTTTCCCAAATTTATCCTTGGTGACGGAAAAACTTCCCGGTGAAGACTGCCATAGTATCAGTGTAACATGGTCCTGTGATGACAATATTGATAATATTAGTCATTATATTGTGAAGTACAAGGTTCTGCATGGACACGAAAATGGTTTAATCAGAGTACCTGCAGAAAATGTGGGGTGCAACTTTTCTTTGAAGAGCATGAGGTATACGAAGTGTCTCATTAAGTTTGTTTAAGGAGATATTACGTAATCCATCAATAAAAATAAATAAATATTCTATTGTCAAATTAGTGATTAATTAATTCAAATGCCAAATTCAAATTAATGTCAAATTAATTAATTGGGCTGGCGCGAAAGCGTCTTCTAAAATGTCACTACAGTTTGGGAACGAATTCCAACTTAAGCTTGCTTTGATTGTGCCCGGGTGGCTCAATCGGTAGAGCGTTGGCCTAGACATCCAAAGGTTGTGGGTTCGATCCCCACCTCGGGCCCGAATTTTTCGGGTCGGAGGTGCTGTAGTGACAATCTTAGTTTCGTTTGTTCTTTCATTAGTCTATCCGAACATACTAAGTGGTTCATCCAAGAATTTAGATATATAGTGTTGATTTTTGTTAATTTTTCTGCTTAATTGTTCCTGAAGCAATCAAAAACTTGGATATCTCTTAACTGCTAGTAAATGTCAGTTTTCTATTCAAAAACTTGTCACTACAGTTTGGGAACAAGTTCAAACTTAAGCTTGGTTTGATTGTGCCTGGGTGGCTCAATCGGTAGAGCATTGGCCTAGATAGCCAAAGGTTGTGGGTTCGATCCCCACCTCAGGCCTGAATTTTTCGGGTCGGAGGTGCTGTAGTGACATCCTTACTTCTTTCGTTTATAATCTTGTATTATTCTACACAAAATATACGGATGTGCATTAGTGCTGGCTGATGTGTTTATCAATTGGCCCACAAACGTATTTTTCAGATTGAAAACAACCCTGACTACACGTTTATTTTTATCTGTCATGAAATATTTCAGTTGTTGGTAAATTCTTTATTTCAGTTGTTTATTGGAAGCTCAAGTTCAGCTCATCAGAGTCACTGGTTCCGTCCCGCTGGAATCGTGCATTGTCAGTTCAGACTTGGCCGGATCATTGCCAACGCCTCAATGCTGGATTCACAATTCCGACATTTCCAGCATCACTGTGGCTTGGGGTATTGGTCAAACATTTGGGACTCCGATTGAGAATTTTCATGTGAGTTTAAGTTTAATGTTACAATGGCTATAGCTAATATATATTACCTGTGCGAAAATTTGTTAGAGGGATAGCAATGTAATACTAATTGTTTGCTGGATACTGTTGTGCCTTGTATTAAACAATTACTCACCGCACTAGTAGCAAGCTACTTTAATCCAGTGCACCAAGTACGTATTTCTAATCGGACCAGTCGTAACGATGATTACGAATTCTTGCTTAGAATTCGTCGTAGCAGGTTAGATTACACTTACACAATATTACCGATTAAATCATGACTACAACATTCTCCCTCCTGTTATGGCAAGCTGCTTACCCAAAGTTAATCGTATCTCTAAACATATCAACAACCCGTATCAAATTGCAAAACAGTAAAATTGTCAAAAAATAAGCACAGTCACAGTAAGGTACGTATAATCTTCGTCCCCTCTAAATTCTTGTCCCAACTGTGGTGTGCTGCGGCTGTGCTTCTTCCGTTCACGACAGGCTCTTGCGTAATGGCCAATCTTCCCACAGTTATGAAATTTCTTCCCACTGGCAGGACATATTCGACTTCGCGTTTGATGGCCATCTGAACCACAGGCGCAACAGCAGGTATCAGGTATCGAACCATCTGATTCTTCAGTTGACGCTGATCCTACTTAAGAAGATGCAAGGCCATGCTTCTTCTGGCGTCGTCCTGAAGAGTTGGTCGAATACTTTTGGCGCACTTAGATTCACAGCAGCCGATATTCCCTGCGACAACGATTTGGATTCTGACAAAGTTTTCTCTATTTGCAGTGAAACCTGCATTGCTCTGTCTACAGTAGGTTTTCTTCTATGAGAAGACGCTCTCTTATTCGGTGTTTGAAAACACCCTACACCCGTTGATCTCGAAGCATAATTTCCTGGCTTCCCCAAAATCACATTTGACCACCTCAGAGACCTCAGTACGCTGTAAAAATTAGAAGTGGTTTCCCTGATAACCTCGTACGCTAACAAAAGTATATGCCGCGTTGCCACTGGATTGATGTGGGAGCAACGTGGTTGTCTAGAATCCTTTCTACATCAACGTAGGTGAGGTTGTCCGGATTATTAGCAGCAAGCAGAGTATAATATATTCTCTGGGCTTCCGTACCTAAACTGTAAAGGAGAGGAGCAATTCTTTTCCGATCCGATCAAGAAGATCTTCTGAACCAGAGGTCGGTTCCTGCCTTTTTAATAAATATAATATTGTGTACATCGTGTGTATTTATCAAATAAGCAGTACTCCTTTTGGTGCCATTTTAGTGGATTAATAAAGGGTCCATATTGCCTGCTGAAATCTTAAAACGATGGCTATGTAGTTATGAAATCCACGTTGGTATAGCAGTACCATTCTTTTAGGTATATGTTAATGATGTTCAGCAACAAGTAGAAGTTTCATCTTTACATAGACGATTTACTATCTCATCGAAACCAAATGTGTAAGCAATGACAAGAGTACGTAATAACTGTTGTTAGTAATCAGTTAGTTCTTAGAAAACTTCCTGGTAGTCTTTCCACTACAGTACCCAGTACACTATTGTCCACTCGCTTGTAAACTGGGTGCTCAGTTGTGAGTGAGTCGGCATCTCATGTACAGAGTGTACAGATGATGTAATCCGGTGTCCCGCCTGTCAACTAACAGCATGACGGTGTGTGCGTGTGTGTGTGTGGTGTGTGGTGTGTGTTTAGAATAGAACTCTTACAAGACTGCTTACAAGATTACAAGATAAAATGGCATGTTTTAGTGTTATTTGCATTTGCAATGTTTGCTTACAGCCTCTATCGAATACAAGTCGAAGCTATCAGTAGCAGCACCTTGTATGAAAGTTCTGCAATTTCGGAAGCAGCGGAAATATATACAGGACACGCAATTGAACGGTGAATAGTTTGTATAGACGTTTTAGTAGTTTCGTTCAGCTGTTTGAATTCTCCGTAAGTTACTAACCATTCATTGACAACAGTTTGAATATCAGCGAAAACGAGGGTGCTAAACGCGAAAACTCCAGTATTATCTTAATTTCATTTCATGTCTTGGTTTTGTTGCTTAATTCTAAATATTACAAACTAAAGCACTTTCAACCAGTTTCAAACCAGTTGAGCACAATCAGAATCTTTGTTAACGGATTTTACGACGAAACAGGCACCACTGATTTCTTGAAACATTTAACAGCGGTTAACTTAATATAGAAGCACTTCTGAACCATAGACTCGAGAAGAATTCATCCTTGTTCGGAAAGCTTTTGACTGATATAAAATATAACATATTTTAAAAATTTGAAAAAGGAGAAAATTTGAGAAAGGAGGGGCCTGAGGAATTGGGACACACATGAGCACCTGGACAGTAATATCGTTGCTTCTCATGCAGAAACTTGATTCTAAAACACCAAACAAGGCACATTTGGATCTTCCTTTTGTCCTAGTTAAAATGCCAAATTGCCTTGCCAAATTTTATGAAAACCGCAAATTTTAAATTTTGGTAACAAAACTGAATATTTCTGCGCCAAAAAATTTCCAAAATGGTAAGAAATATAATGCAGCTGTAGGTATCAATTCAAGTATTACGTAACTCTGGAGTTAGGATTTTTATTTAGGGCTCTGAATTAGACCGAAGACCCCCATTTTTATCTGCAAGAAACGTTAGAATTTAACGATTTTTCCCTGTTTACCACACCCTTACCGCTTTCGCCTGAAGGAGATAGTGCCTGATCAAAAATTGAATGTTTTAAGGGAGAAGGGTTATTAAGATCTGGCAATTATGCCGCATGCAACTATCCGAGGCGTCATCAAGGTTACTGTCGAAACACAAGTGAACATGCAGCTGATTTTGTATTCGTGCACACCCGTTGGCTCCACGTCAGGGTTTCCCTAGGCGGTCAACTCCTTGCAAATCTCGAATAAAACAATACGAATTATTTGGGGAGGAGGAAGGATTTCTGGTACTTCTGTTCCATTTCGTTTAAGCAGTTGTACATGACGGTTTAGACAAGTTAGTAACTTGTGTTTTGAACTGCAAAAGGGCTCGTGCACCCAGCGTTTCCCAAGTCAGCTCACCTGAGTGACATTCAATATGAGTGTTCATATTGTCTATACAACATGTCTATTCCGAAAATCTCAAAAGTGGAATGCGCCTACTCCTTTTATGTCTAAGTGGAATTATGCCTACGTTTTGTCTACTAGGTAGTATCGATAAATCTCCGATTACACATACAAGCTTTAAAGAAATTCAAATTTCAATCTTATTTCAGAATGACAAAGAAATAAAGTATCACAGTTTTTGAAAACTATGTGTTTTTGCTTAGGGAATATTGTGAAATAAAGTGATCTGTTTGTAGCATGTACATATTAAGTCATGTTTGAGCTTCAAAGTTCAAATCGTTTTACACTATTTACAAAATAGTTTGAAATTTCACTTTGAGTTAAAATTCAATATTGCCTATTCAAGTTTACAAATTACAATGAAAAATTTCAATTTTAATGCAAAAATTAGAAACATTAATGAAAATTATGTTAATTCTACCTTTCCTGTTTTATACTAGGTTGTTGTATTTGTTCTTGCTTTGGTTGTTGCATTTTTAATAATCGGGCGATGCAGGTACATCAACATAAAAGGTAAAATCAGACATGACAGCACATTTCGGTAAAGTTAAGACGAAATGGTAGGCACAATTCTACTTCTTAGTTTGACTAAATTCGAATAGGCATATTTCCACTTTTGAGTTTTGGCGATAAGTACCAGAACTCCACCAGGCATAAGTGGAATAAACCCTCTAAAGTTGATTGGTATATACTTGATGTGTGATTAATTAGCATTCGTCAAACTTTTAAGGTTCTATTAAGGTATACTTTTAGGTACTTCAAAAAGCATCGGTCCAATCAGGTTGATACAACCGCTTCTTCTCTGCCGCTTCAACTGGTAGAAAATAAGTTTGGATTAATTTCAGTGGAATGGCCTCAGTTACCAAAAGCCGTAGCTCAAGAAGTTTCGCACTTTACCGTAATTTGGAGTAGTGATAAAGAACCAAGTGTACGTAATCTAATAGCTCATTTTACAGTAAACATTTTAACAAAAGATGTTTGAAAAACCTTGTATAATGTTTTTAAAGAAAGGAAGATTCATCCATGCAGATGGAATAGGAAAGGTGTAAGTTGACTCTATCCAAAAATTTTAAGGGAGGTCTTTTTCCCGTATCAATGAATGCAATTAATGAAATGAAAAATTTTGCAAATCGTGTTCGCAAATTATCAGTGTCTTAATTTTTTAAATTCTAAAAGGCGTTCAAAAATTAGTCCCGAGGAACCTAAGACAGCCCTACAGCTGCGGAGAGGATTTGTCTCCCGTCGCAGGCAGAGTAACTAGTTCCTGCGATAACAAGAACCCATAACGTTTTAAGTTAGGTATGGGGGGGGGGTCAAAGCCTCCCCCCGCCAGGTCAGGTACTAAATACATTAGGTAATCTATTCTTATTCCCTTTTCGCCTTTGCATTTGCCGTATTTTACATTTCCGTATTTCAGCCAAATCACTAACAGTTATAAATTAGTGGTAGACCCTGACGTTAGGATGTAAGATTTCAAAGTTATCTGTTTTTAGAGGAAGGAGGTTCGACTTGACCCACGTGAGAGTTTGTATCGTTTGGAAGACGTCAAAGCTACAGCACTATACTATTTTCGGATTATGCTCATAAGTTTTGAGGGAACAATACTCCATCAATCAGAAGAACTTGTTGTTGAAGCGTCAGCCCAAATTCAACGTCCTGTGGTAATGCTAAGGTAAGCATTGCCAAACAATTAACTTTACCAACACTCAGCAGTGCATGCTTAAAAATCTGTTCTGTTTTCACGGTCTCTTGTGAGTCTACGATCTAATAGCTGAAGCCCCTCGAGTTCTGTTCTGGCATAGTGACGAATCAGACAGGAAACGTGGTGATTGCTTTGAAGAATTTTACAGAACGACAATCTATGACTTTCTGCTTTGGAAGGTGTAGCATATGATTTACATTCTTGATGCTAATATTAAGTGGGTAATAGTGCAATGGAACTAAGAGTTACATTGTGCACACGGTCTAGATTAAAATTACAGTTTCCGATTCTTTTGGCTCAATATAGAGTTTTGCCAGTACGGTTAACGCCGGGGTCTGGAGGTCCAAATCCCCCAGATGAATATTTGATTAATATTTGCTAAGGATGCACCAGTTTATCTTGGTCTGGTGCACCTCCCCACATGCCCCCACGTTATCTTATGGTCGTGTGAATTTAGCATCTGGGACTCATACCCAACATTGGCTTGATTCGAACGTCAAACAATCCAGATTTATTCTGACTGAACCAAACGCCCGCTTGATACTGCTAAAACAAGCAGCTGCAGCAGTGCATGCATTAACTGAATATTATATTTTAGAGCGTCGAATCTAAAATATGTTCAAATTGGTTGGGATAAACCGAAGACATACGGTAATGCCACTATATGCAGCTATAATGTAGTAATTGACGGTAATGCTGTGGCAGTGCTACCATCAACACAATTGGACTACACCATGACTGGAGGCGATTGGTGTCGAGAATACGCTTGTCAGGTTCAGGTGACTAACAGATTGCAAATTTATTAGTCTTTAGTACTTGCATTCCAGCTGACTTATAGTTTGCAGACTTATGGTATATTGATTACTTTCCGCATACTACTGAATAACGATAGTACTGGCCATGAAGCAGAAGACTTGTAAACTGTTAAAAGTAAGGTGCTACAGAAAGTACTCGGACCGGTTCCTATTTCTGAAACCTGTTCCGGTTTCGACTCCAGAGTATCGGTTACGGTTCACGTTCTAGCTTCCGATTCCGGTTCCAATTGAGTTTTTTTAGAAAACGTATAAATTCAGATTTTTTCATTTTTATGTATACAATTGACGGCAAAATTTGTGTGTTCGCACATTGCTTTGTCTGATATGTTTGTTTAGCAAGACATGCATTGACATTTGACTGACATCTAGTTGTTGTTTTCTATTAATTTGCGACTTTTGTAAATTCTGCGTTGATTAAACAAGATTTCAGAACACCACAGAAGTCATCAAAACAGCTCGCTGACAAATAATGGATGAGCAGAAGTCAAAAAGCTCCGAGTGCCCTTCACGAGGGCTTCGCCTGCAAGTGAGCTCACAAATTTCTGTGAGCACAGCAAGCATTGCTACAACTGGCTTTTAATATGGCTCAAAAAATAGAAGATATTTGGTCTTCTATATGTCATGTCTTTAAAGACTGACATTTGGCTTCAAATTTCAGTCGTTTATATACTATTCAACCTAATTTGCATATTTCTTTTGGCAGAAAGTATATAGGGGGAGAAATTCTTTATCATTGCAGTCAGTTCTGCTGGCAGTCAGCAGCCTCCCTGCATACTCCGACAGGAGAGCAGCGAAGGTTTACCGTGCAGTACCATTGCACGGCACGCCACGTCGTACAGTACAATTGTACTGCACGGTGTAGCGTGCAATTCAATTGTACACAGGCGGTTGTAGCATGGTTCGATTACACTGAGCCATGTTACAAGCAATATTGTCTGCCAAAGATTAAATGTTGTCAGATGAACGTTTTCATAAATTGTAGGCTTGCTGCGTAGCGGAATTATTTTTAAGTTGAAGAGGCTGAGATTAGCAAAAGCCGTCCAAGCTTGACCACGTATCTGATTTGCAGTTACTGCAGAGTTGGAAGTGGGTCGCGGGTACCCGCGGGTAGCCGCGGGTCGTGGGTACCCGCGGGTCGACTTTCAGGTCAGTGGGTACCCGCGGGTCAGAGTGGGTCAAGAGTTATTTTTGTTCATACAACTTTACTCTAAATTTTGAGCTAATTTCACCAGAAAATTTACAATTTATGTTAAATTTTCAATTTTTCTCTAACTTTTGGGTCTTTTATATGTTTCTATACATCATAATATTGCTTTTATGATAAAACTATTTATTTCTATTCTGTCTAGAATCTTCAGTTAAAAGTATTTCAGTACTATTTCTCGGATATAGTCGTTGGCATAAATATTTTATGTTATGTTATGTTATGTTTATTGCCAGAGTACAGGCATACACAGGTACAAATTAGGCAAGCCAAGCCAAAATACAACAGAAACATGCTTACAATACCCGACCTGTAGTCTGAGGATGGGACAGAGCCCAATTATGGGGCTGCTGACGTCGCACCCTGAAGAAAATGTGACAAATCGCATTTGCATAGTAAACTTTTAAAACCAGAAAGAGTAGTTGCTGTTACAACTTCATTTGGTAAGCTATTCCAGATAGGTATGACTCTATTGGAGAAAAAGCTAAAACGGCAGATTATTTGAGATGACTCTCTCTGTAATTTACGCTCATGGCCACGGTTATTCACAGAAAGGCTTTCGGAGAAAATATTTTGAAAATCAGTATCAACCAAATGTTGCAGTAGTTTATATACCATAACTAAATCCTTTATAAGACGTCTTTCTTCTAAACTACGCACATTTACGGCTTTCAATCTATTTGGATAACTTAAATTTTTTAAACCAGGCAATTGTTTAGTAAACTTTCTCTGAACCCCTTCAACAAGATTGATATCTTTAACATAATGAGGCGACCAGACCTCTGAAGCATATTCAAGCTTAGGTATAACATAAACTGCGAACAACTTCATCATAAATTCTGCCTTTTTCGTTTCAAAACATCGCAATATTAGATTTGCAGTCTTTGCAGCTGCAGCTGCAGCGGAAGAGCAATGCCTTTCAAATTTTAAATTGTTTTGTATGATTACACCCAAGTCTTTGGCACTCTCTACAGCTGCTAGTTGGCAATCAGAAAGACTGTATGAAACACATGGATTTGCGCTGCCTATATGCAGGACCGTACATTTACTGACAGCAAGATTCAACTGCATCTTGTCGAACCAATCACTTAAATTACAAAGATCTTGTTGAAGTAATGCTGTGTCAGTTATTTTGTTAAAGGCTATATAAACTTTAGAATCGTCAGCGTAAAGTTTAATTTCAGAATTTAAAACCACATTTTCTAGATCACTAATATATACTAAGAATAGGATTGGACCAAATATGCTCCCTTGAGGAACACCTGATGAGATAGGGCTTACATCAGAATTTGTACCTCTAAGAGAAACATATTGTTGTCTATTAGTTAAATAATCACGTATCCAATTTAACAAGAATTCAGGAACTTTCATAGCAGACAGTTTCTCCATCAATTTATTGTGGGAGACACTATCAAAGGCTTTTGCAATGTCCATGTATATAACATCTATAAAATTTCCTTTATCAACTGCTTTGTCCAATCATTCAAGCATTGAAGCAGCTGCGTAACAGTGGAACGGCCGGGCAGAAATCCGTGCTGTTTTGTTGATATAAACTTGTTTTTTAATAAATATGTAGTTAGTGCTTTGGCAACAAAGGATTCCAAATACTTCCTGCATCCGACTAGTAAACTAATTGGTCTGTAGTTACTAAAATTTGACTTGTCTCCTTTTTTAAAGACTGGTGTAATCTTGGCTACCTTCCAGTCTGATGGAATCTTACCCAAACCTAAAGAAACCCTAAATATAATAGACAAGGGAAAACATATTGAAACGGCAATTTTCTTGAGAAAGAATTGAGGTAAATTGTCATAGCCAGCACTAAGCTTGGATTTGGACTTTAATATGCAGTCGTAAACATTTTGGTCCGTAATTATAATTTCAGGAAAAGGACAAACAGGCTGTTTTATTCTGCAATTTATGGACTTACCATCGTCGGTGATGAAAACTGAAGTAAAGAAAGAGTTAAAAAGAGAAGCTTTTTCGTGATCCTCGAACGCATAAGTATTTACTCCAGATTTTAGAAAAGGAATGTCTGATTTGACATTGAATTTAGACCTCAAAAAATTCCAGAAAGTGTTTTGACAGTGCGAATTTAGTATCATTTGTTCTCGGTGGAACAGATCGCGTCTTTTGAGATTTTTGGCTGTTTTAATGCTAGTTTTCCACTTTCGACGATTTTCGGCTGATGGACATAATCGATATTTATGATACATTCTTGACTGCCGCTGGGAAGCTTTTCGTGTGGCTTTAGACCATAGTTGTTTTCTAATGTTATTACGCAAAACCATCCAGGGCACAAAATGTGATATAGCAGTATCTAGGTGTGTTTTGAACGTTAGCCAGAAATCGTCGATAGTAGCGCATCTTTGAAATTCAGTTTGCCAACAAATACTCAGAAGATACCTGTTTATTTCAAAAAAGTTTGCTTTATGAAAGTTTCTAGTCGGCATAAAATTTGCAGTTGGCATTTGTTGCAAAGCTATATAACCTTTTACAATGTTATGATCGGAGTTTGAAAATGGAATATCAACCTGAACTGCTGAAATAAGATTAGGCTCATTTGAAAGCACTAGGTCGATAATGTTACCATGTTCATGAGTACTTTGAAGCACATGTTGTTGGAAACCCAAGGTTAAAATTTCAGTAGCGAAGGTTCTATCCGGCTCAGTTGTTGCAGTGATATTATCGGATTCCCATATTATGTTAGGGTAGTTAAAATCACCCATTAAAATAGTGCGTACGTGGGAGTATTTTTGAATATGGCTACATAATGCTTCAGTTGAACTCTTGCTGTCAGTACTGGGCGACCGGTAGATTAGGCCAATATATGTGCAATCATTAGCATTGGTCAATACTTTTATCCAGACAGCTTCAAAATAGTTATTTTTAACCTGTTCAACTTGCAGAAAATCCAAGTTTTTTTGAATCAATAAGGCCACGCCACCCCCTCTCCCTACATTAGCATCACGGTTACAGCAAAGAATAGAATGAGTTACCAAAATTGAACCAAAAATAGCATCACCTAATTCATCAGACAACCATGTTTCAGCTATAGCAAAAATGGTATTTATGTTATTAGAAACAAGATATTGTAATTCTACCAATTTAGAAACAATACTGCGTGAGTTTACTGGTTACTCAAACATCTGACTCCGGCTGTGGACCATTTCCCTGCAGTGGCTTTGTGATAATCTTCCCTCCTCGGATGATTAGGTTCGGTTCACCCTTGGCTCGACGGGCCTTAAGGTCAGCAACAAGAGATTTTTGGGCCATCCGCTCTTTATAGGTGAGATCCTCTCTGATAAACGGCTTAAAGGCCGAATTCGAGACTTCAGGACGTTTCTGGATGATGGAGGACGCACCGTACAAAAGAGCTTTGCGCTCAGCTACAAATCGATCTTTGAAGCATACCTTCATAATTCTTGGATATTTTTCATTTTTGCGCCCATCTCGAAAATGAGAGTGAACCGAATCGTTGGGAATCTTCAACTCGGTGCACAACTCTCTGATCAGGTCACCGTCCTGGCGATTCTGGTCAGGATCATTCGGAGCTAATTCAGGCCACCCGACAATAACGAGATTGTTTTTCTTTTCACGCTTTTCTAAAAGTTCGGTTACAACCTCAGTGGCAGCCTTTGTCGCAGCTTTGACACACTGAGACATAAGTTCAGCCATAAAATCTTTAAAATCTTGTGATTTAAGAAAATCTGACTGAATCTGAGATTGAGCAGGTTTGGGAACACCGTAACAGAACACGGAACCGGTAGGGCTTAAACTGGCAAGGTTAGCCTTCACAGTATCGGTCAGCGAAGGTAAACACGAAAGACAAACATAATTACCTGGCTTCTCATTTATACACCGGCTCAATGTTTTAACATCAAGACCCAAGCATTCATAATGAATGAATGTTTCACAAATACTGCATTGGACCATGCAATCGTGGTCCGCATTTTTGCAGTGGCACTGCTTGGTAAGGTCTCCATTGGTGTTAGTCGGGCGTGGACGAACCATGGTAAAGGTTAAAATAGTAGCAGAAACAATAAGCAAAATCGAAATCAAAAGGTAATTAAGTTCGTGAGTACAACACTAAGAAAGACAGTTCGTAGCAATTAACACACAAGCGTATGCAATTAAAATCGATATCAACAGAGCAGAGACAAAGGCGACTTGTCTCAAAGAAAACTAGTTCAAGACTGAAATTATACTGAAATTATACTGAACTTATACTGAAATTATTACTGAAATTATTGTCACGCAAAGCCTTTAATGCTTCTGCATTGATTGACAAACCGAAAATTTGTTGATATCTAGCTACAACAGCCTGCAAATCTATCTTTCCGTAAAGTAGTGTTGGAAAATAAGAAAATTTTGCGGGCCGGAACGGCCCGCGGGCCGATGTGGTCCTACGGGCCGGGCCGGCCCGGGGCCGCAAATTTCTACGGGCCGAACGGCCCGACGACGCAAAAACGGCCCGAACTGTTAGGTAATTGATTTCAACTTGCTTTACGTCTAATTTCAACTTATTTTACGGCTATTTTTATGTCTTCCATTTTTCACAAACAACAAATAGCAATAACAAGTGGCCACTCGTCAGTCGATTACGTGTTTGGTAAATATTACATTGTTATGCAGAATTCCACATATTATCCATATACAAATCCAAGCTGTCGCTCCACTCTTAACCTTATGTTGCAATTCCGATTCCATTATTTTTCTAAGATGCTGTCCTACTTTTTTCAAGCTTTTCACTTCCTCAAACTAAATGTCTCTTGTGTTAAGTTTGTCCACGTGCTTGATTTTGACATAACGGTCTAATTTACATGACCAATAGCAGGGAAAAACTAAACCAAATTTCGTTTAGTTTGTCTAACAAGGTTTTGGATGTTACGTTTCTAATTAGCAATTACAATCGCAACAAGAGCACTGCGTCTTAAACTGCGAACGATGCCCCCTTACATCAGTACCAACCAATACAATCAAACCTAATTATATAAGCGAATGTTTTCATTCCAATTGTTTTGCTACAACTGTTCACATATAAAAAGCTTCTACACCCTTCTCATAGACGTAACTTAAAATGGATTAGGTATATCCAATAAGTAGCCACCATATAACAACCTTAGACACCCAGATACCGACACAGCTCAATTCTAACTTCTATTATGTGTAATTAACCATCCTAAAACAAAGCCATTGAAAATCCGTAAATGAAATTTTGATTGTAGACTTGAAATTGCGCCGAAATTTATTGAAAAATTGCCATTTACCGTGTAAAAAACCGGCCCTGCCCGCCACCGGCCCGCCTATTTGTAATCTTGCGGGGCCTGGCCGGCCCGCGTCACAACTCTACCGTAAAGAGCGTAAGCCGCTTCCAATAAATAATTATATAATGCCAAGCTTGTAATTTCGACATAGTTCAAAGAGTGATAATCATTCCTAATTTCATTGATGTCATTAATTAAGTGTATGATTTAAGGTGGTGATTCCCTTTGGTCACATAAAGTTTGCACCATTATTACTCATTCATTACTTTGAGTTAAGAAGCCATTTTTATATCAAAGTGTAGCTTAACATTTTCTCTTTTTAATGCATGCAACGAAATTAATGTTGCTTTTCTAAAATATTTTTAACACATTTTAGAAGAAGTATAATTTTTCAGAATTTTTGCAGACCCAAGTAAATTTTTTCGCGAGACATCGGTTATATCATTCGATACCTCCATCAAATAGCTGGGGACGATTTTTTATTTATTGTGAAATCGCTTTTGGTTGTAGAGAAATAAGCTGAAATGTGTGCGTAACCTGTATTTTGCCTACTTTTTCCAAATTTGTCAAGCGATTACTTTAGCTAGAAAGCAGCAATCGGGGCAACTAAAAAATCGTCCCTGGGTATATTTGTGCAGAACACATTTGTTCAGTAGCAGCCCTCCAACTTGCATGGTGAATGCTCCACAATCTTTGGAAAAAAATTGGTCGTGTTTTTGCAAAAACTACATTTTTTATGATAGCAGCCTAAAGGATAGCAGTTGGAAGACGATCATGCGTCTGATAATTTGTCCCTGTGAGACCTTCAGATAGACGCCCTTAGTTTGATTTTACGGCTTGCGTAGTTCAAGAAATGTTGGATAATTTGATTTCCGCAAAAATGACAAGTTTTCGACGCCAAAACAAGAAAATCGGTTGTATCTCACGGTAGAGAAAAGCTAGAAACTTACTTTAAAAAGCAAAAATGTGAAGCTCAATGAGATCTTTCGAATGAATATAGTCATAACTGTATAGAGGCTGCCAAACGTTCAGAAATTGGGAAAAACCACTCTGACCGGAAATCTCGAAATTTTGAATCGGGATTGCGCGGAGGGTGTTAGAACGCTAAAAGAACTTATTTCGGAAAGTTTCATCAAATTTCTTCTTGATTTACGCCGCCAAACAACAATATGTGCCCAAAAGGAATCACCACCTTAAATATTCTGCTAAAATGGTAGTTTGCTATCATATTCAAGTTAGGAGTGGACAGTGTTATACAAACGTCCCTGCGGTAGTTGCTATTCAGTTGCAAAAAATAAACAGGAATGAAATAAACTTTTACGAAATTACTACACGAAAACAGTTACTACACTATCTTGAAGTCTTTGCCTAAATACTGATTCTACTAACCGATCGAGGTCCCAACACTTTTGCGATAGCATACCATCCTCAGAACTAACGCAAACGAAGATGAAATCCGATGGAGTTAGCTGTGAACGCCATATTTTTGTTTGATAGTTGTAATACTTCACTATGTACATTTTTAAAGTGTTAAGGTTGCTCGATGCATGCTATAGAGTACGTAAATATGCAAAAATGTCCAAATTTTAGAAGTGGGTCAAGTGGGTCGACGAAATCTCAGTGGGTCGCGGGTCGTGGGTCGCGGGTCGCGGGTCAGGGTCCGCGGGTCGCGGGTACCCGCGGGTCACGAAATTACGACCCACTTCTAACTCTGAGTTACTGTATCTTCAATAAACTCGAAGAATTTTCAATGTTCGCATGCCAACTGAACTTTACTTGTCTTCATAATGCACAAAATAACCAGCAGAACAGAGAACTTTTTGCTAAATTAGAAAATTTTGGCTATTTTTGGATAAAGCTTGAGGAAATTTTTAGCTTGACCTGCCTTTTAGGGCTCTGAGCCTTATCTCTGAGCCTTTGCCAGCCCGTCTATCAAACCTCCAATTATGGTGATAGTCCCATGCACTCCTTGTTAAACGCAAGCACAATAATCATTTCAGTAATATAATAATAATATAGAATTTCGGTCTTTATGAACTTTTTTTACATTCGCGGATGATTATTCATTCAGGCTTTGTCTGCTATGGAAATGTTCCATTCTCCATTATCCGAAGTTTTTCTCCTGTGCTGGCCTGGTATTCAAGTAAAACCGTTGCAACATGTTCCAACAACATCGCCTCACGAAATTAAGCTGCGGTGGGATCCACCTATTGTTACAGGCGGTGTAAAATTGGCATCGTATGAGGTAAACCCAAAATCTCTGCCTTTTCTGACTACTGAAGTGTTAGTAACTGTAATACAGTTAGCGCTCCTGTCGGGCAATTCGATTCTCCAAATCGAGAAACTAGAGCAGCAGAATTATATACAGGCTTGGCAAATAACCTGATTAAGCGCACTAGACAGATTCTCGACCTTCGCTTTTAATTCAACAATATCAGTACGCATTTGTCAAAACTCGGATTTACATAACTATAAATATAACCGCGACAATAAAGCGTCAGAACCGTCTAGCTCATGATAGGTGTTGTCGCGTAACCTCACCCTCGGAACAAAAACAACTGATGCCGTTAGCCAGTTTGCACTTTGCTTGCATGTATGAATCATAGTAAGCCACTAAAATTAGGCAATGCTAATTTTAGGCTGATCATTCATGAAATATTGCTCACTGATTCACAACCAATTTCTCTATACTTAGGCTTAGCACCTTGACATGTCTTATATTCCACAGTGTTGTACCCAGGCAAATTGCAAAAGCTCTTCGGCAAAACGTGCACCGCCGTTGATAATCTCTTATGACAATTTTTAGCCGTATGTGTGCAAGCAGAAGCTGCGCAACTTGATGCAGCTGGCAAAGAAGTTTCCATTATAAATAGACCTATGAATATTAAAACTGTAGAAACGCTAATAAACAATATAAGCAGTAAAGGGTGTGAAAAAGAAAATTGGATAACAGTCGCAAGAACAGCCAACAAAAACAGTAGGATAACAGGACGGGCGTGAAACGTGAGGTGATAAAATAGTCGAACAAACAAAAACAGGATGCACTATCGAATAGTTTCCAGAACAAAATAGATGTTGATACACAACGTAAAATTCATGCTGATTGGACCATAGCCATGAAGACGCTCTAAAACCCTAACTCTAAAATAACCCATCTGCTTCAACGACTGAGTCAAATGGTTGAAAGATAAAATCTTATCCATAGTCGCTGTCAGTGAAGTGCCGTTTAGCTGTTTCATCAAGTCTGTTTCTATAGTGCACATTTAAATTGAAAAATAATGTTGTTAACATGTTGAGAACAGTTACATGTAAACAATTATGAAGAAACTAAGCCTAAGCTAAAATTAAACAACACCTGTTTTATTCAAATTTGAATATATGCTTTACAGGTTGTTTGTTCTGAAAATGCGGAACCGCTTCAGAGAAAACCCCACCAACAATCCCAAGGACCATTGCATCCACATTCCACTGAAACTGTCTTCACCAATCTTCCAATATCCCAGGCTGGCTACTACGTTGTTTTGAAGGTCCGGGTAGTAAAGTATAGTAAAGTTTGGAACATTATTAACAGTAGAGATGCACCGGGGCCGCCACTACCGGGGCCGGGGCCGGGGCCGGGGCCGGGGCCGGGGCCGGGGCCTGGAAATTGGGGGTCCAAATCGAAAATTTTCAAAAATTTTCTGGAAAATTTAAATTTTGCAATAATTTTTGATATGCAAACGTTACTATCCTTGTTTTCATTAATATCGGCGCAAAAACAAACAATTTTTAACACTTTTTGACTTTCAAAAATTCAAAATTTTGGTCAAAAAATGTCAAAAATTCACAAAATTTTGCTAATTTTTGGCCCCGGTCGGTACCGGGGCCTGACCACCGGGGCCGGGGCCGGGGCCGGGGCCGGGGCCTCACTACCGGGGCCGGGGCCGGAGCCGGGGCCTGGCCCCGGTGCCGGGGCCGGGGCCGGGGCCAGGCCCCGGCGCATCCCTGATTAACAGTGCTACTGCTAACACGTAAACCTGCCAGATTTTCCATTAATATTTGTGTCGCAGTAACGTAGTACATGTAGTACATCACTGAGTTTTATTACTATTACTTTATGCAGTAATTGGCTCTTTCTATTGTTTAAATTTCTCTAACATGAATGTATTGATTTGTACGTGTAGTTCTTAATTCTCTACATTTTCTTCCTTTATTTTCTAAAGATAAAGCAAACAGAAATGTACTGTTTTACTGAAAATGTTATAGTGATGTGCTAATTACTGACAAACATTCAGTGATCATTCTGAAATTTATCAGTAAAGTGTACATTTGAGGCTTTTACCGCCAATATACAACTTGGCTAGTGATGTAGTACATAGCTAAAACTCGGCAGGTTTACTGCTAGCAGAAACATGGAGGAAAAGCTTCAGTGTCCGACAGAATTAATGATTTAAGAAGGGGTTTATCTACAGCATATAATCAGGCTTTAGAAAATGGCATAAGAGCGTTTGATTGCTCGCAGTCAGCAAAGACGTCGCTGTTGGTTGAGACCACACATTAACGTAGGGTCGAACCCTGGGGGGCTTGACACAGGAAACTTTCGTGGGGGCTTGTACTTATAATACGTAAGATTATGCTTACCTAATTTTTCAAAATATTCACGCAAATTTCATTAAAACTTATTATAGTTTCCAACAAATCTGCGTTTTAGAAAAAATTAAAAATTTTGGCCCATTTTCACGAAAAAAGAAGAACTTTAGCTAAAAATTACGGCAAAGCTTTTAAAATTTTAATGCAAAAGCTAAATTTTTTCCGCCGTTTAGTCATTCTTTTCCTTGTCCCGCACGGAGGTAGGGCTTGTACCTTGTTCGAGCTGGCGCCCCCGCGTTAACTTATAGTTACGGCTTTTATTATAAAATGCAAACAAATGTACTCTGTAAACAAATGGCACTTCAGTTAACTCCTGGACTTTTATTTATTAAATTTTGCAAAAATTTTGAAAATTGTGCAAGTGCTCTGCACAAGAATCTGTGCACCTGCCGGATAACTGATTTGTGCCGTGTTTACTGCATAATGTGACTATGCATGTACATTTTAAATTTTAAAGGAAGCAACATTTTAAACATCAACATTTTAAAAAGAAACGTGAGCAGGATATTCTTATCAATCTCAAGCGTGAGCAGGATATTCTTATCAATCTCAGGCCAATACCTTACACAGCCGCCAATACGCTACCTGTAGATGCCTTGTGTTCTGCTGTATTGTAGGCGCGCTTACATGGATACGAAGAAGAAGCGCAGTCTGAACCTTTGTTGGTCCAGCCAGGAGTAGCCCCCGTGGCGCCCAGAATTGAAGCCACGTTGATTGGATATAATGAAAGAAAAAAGATGGAGCTTACATTGGTGGAGTTGGTAAATAGACGGGACAAGTATGAAGCCATTCGTTCTTTTACTGTGATAGAGTGGTGACGATCTATTGAACTATATTAGTGTTTGAGAATTAGTGCTTTCGCGACAGCAGGATTCCGCTGTTTCCACTGACTGCCTGACTGGAAAATGCTTAATATATTGCATACAATTTTAACGGTTGACGTAGGAAATCTGTCTTCAAATAATTTTCAGTTATTGCTTATGTAAAAGCTTATGTAAAAACATGATTTCCCAAAGGTGGAGGAGCGCTTGTGCATTGACCGCTTATAAGAGATTAATTCTACTATCAGTGCATATATATATATATATATATATATATATATATATATATATATATATATATATATATATATATATATATATATATATATATATATATATATATATATATATATATATATATATATATATATATATATATATATATATATATATATATAGTATTTCATTTCTGAATTTGTTCAGATTAGCACAGGCGGTATATCTAGATTCGCATGAATGCAGTTACGGAATGTGTGATGTCACCAGCAGTTTCGAGGTGTGTGAACATTTAGTCTCCTAGTACTTCTGTCTTAAAATATGCCTTTTCTTTAAATTTGATTATCTCCTTGCTTACCTTCCGTTTCGCTACGTATTTCAATGCCTGATTTATCCCGTTCTAATTTTTATACTGTTAGCATCAGTGGAAGTAAACGCTAAGGTTCTTGAAATAATTAATCGGAGGCAGCAGTAAGTAAGCATAAATGTTTTAAAGGACATATCTGCAGAAACTAAGAAGACATCAAATTATATGCTAGATTTTAGGTCTACTAATTTTAGCTGTATCAGCTGGCTGATGCTTTATACAATATTGAACAGTTGTTAACGGAAGCGCTGACGGACATTGATAATCATACTGGTAAGGTAGAGTATATCAAAGCGGAAGCATAAACACAAGAAAATACGGCTTAGAATAAATAAACGTATACTAAAGTCTGAACAAAGAATGCAGAAAGTTAAATTGTTTTCTTAATGTCTCAACAGTTCTTCAATATAGCAGCAGTAAGAGTAAAGTAGGACGGTGTCACACCTATATATCGTTACAACTTACGCGCGCTACCCGAGCGGAACCGTGCATCTGAAAATTTAGCATTCTAAACGTGAATTTTTGCCAAGAATCGCAAGGCCAATTAGCTTCCCATAGAAATCGACAATTGACGCTAGACCCGAATTTCAAGTTCAATGAAAAACATATAGATCCGAATTTTAAAATTTGGCGTTAAATCTGGCCCATCAACTACTCGACATATAAACTGGCAATACTTATTGTTTTCTTTCTAAACCAGCAAAAGGGTCAAAATGAGGTGTTTCCACATCCTGTTAATACTGGTCTTTCTTGCTACTACTACTAAATTGTCCTTATTTCATCAAAGAGTTGCTTATGTTCGCTTTGAGGGGGAAGTGTCTTTACAAGAGTACAAACTAAACACAGGAATCTTTTGTGAAGTTTACTGGATAAAATTCTACGAAATAAAATGAGGCGACACGGTTAAAACTGTTTGAGATTGAGATCACAGCTAACTACGTAGTGTGCGATGCCAATACAACAAGACCCTACTCCACTGTTCGGAACACACAAATCTTACTGCCAAAATCACAGCATCTGAGCCAGACATGACTCTCTCCTAATTTCCACAGAACTTCACAAACAAGCAATTCAGAGCGCCAGATAATATAAACTTTACAAAACTTTTCCTCTTAACAAACTTCAAAATCGGAAGCACTTACGGAAAAACCCCTGCGGGAATTTGGTGTGGCGCTTTGAATATTGAATATTGACAAAACAGATATGTAAATTATTCATCAAGGTCCGTCAACGTTTATTGGAGAAAGCGACACACCAAATGCATGACAAACCCCCCCCCCTCAACTGTCTGTGAGCTCAATCCAATGTACCTACCTACCCAAGCCAAGCGTAAACTAATTTCACGAATTAACCAAGGAAAGGATGAAATTAGACAGAATCTGGGAAAACGTTGAGCTTTCGCAACCTTTGAACAATTTCGAATGCACTTAATATTTTCATCTGTGTGCTTTAACTTCATACGAATTCTAAGTCAACTGCACGCTATGTTCACATTTTCTGACGTTGCTAACTTGAACATTACAACTTGACCATCAGTCCTGTTTTTTACCGCCATCCCACGCAAACAAACTCAATAATGATTTTTGTTAAGGTGGCGTACAAGTCGGTCTCTCCTGGTCTTCTCCGACTACTGGTCATACAAAAGTAGGGAGATTCAGAATTATGGTTGATGGACAGCAATTTGGAGCCGATATACCAGCAAAAAATACTTCAACAAGATTTAAGGTGCTTTCTCGCCAACATTGCATTAACTAATAATTTGATGGATTGCTAATAAATCAACATATTTTAGATTATTTCAGGGAGTAACTGCACTATAACATTCAGTTTGTCCGCTATACGTAATTTTTCTTTAGCTGGGCTTGGAGAAAGATGTCTATCGTGTTAATATGATTGCAATCAGCGAATTGCCAGAAGTTCTCAGCGCACCAAGTAACACTGTTGATATCCGCACTGAACATTTTCAACCATTTGTCTTCTTCTGTTTGCATCAAGTTCACAAGCCAAACTCAAGGTATGCATGGATGTATGCAAGTATGTATAATGTACAAATATGTAATAAACAAAATTAAGCGGGGTAATGAATAAATTCAACGCTGACTGTCAACGCGCTGTTTTACACCCTTGGCTGCCACTTTGTACTGCAAGCATCTAGAGTGACGAGGACTGGAACTCTACAAACATTCCTTGTACTTCTCACTTTTAGTTTAAGGTGCTGGTTTCCTTTCGGGTATTTTTGACTCATACGGCTTTAATCCTTTACGTAAATAGCTAAAACTTACGAAATACCCTATTTCCGTGCTCTTTAACATTCTGGGACCAGGCCGAAAGATAAGAAAGTTTTGGTTTTTGGCCTTTGGCTTCCAGTAGGTTGACCAGACACCGGATTGGTTGTTATGGCTGGAAAGAGGACGCAAAAGTGAACATTTTTGCTTTTACAACCTTTGAGCTATCGCCAATGGTTAAGTCAGTATAAGCAAAAAATCATTTTAAGGGTCAAAAATTGGCCATTTTCGAGGAAATCAGTTTTTCAAAATTACTGCCAAACCTTACGAACAATTTTGGTCCAATTATGCCCAATCGATACAGCGTACAAGTGCATATTTTTTGAAACCCTACTAGCCAGACTTTACTGCTTTCAGCTAGAGATTTGGCCGAAAAACCATTTGGCAAAACTGCGGTTATTTTCTTTTAAACATCGATTTCTCAAAAACTACTCGACAGATTCCGGAGATTTTCGCCAGAATGGAAATTCGTACTACTGCGGAGGGACGTTTTTCTTGGTTTTGGCTAAAACGTTCCCAGTTTTGAGCAAATTTAGTGCAAAGTTTAAAAACTGAGTGTCCCCGAACATTTTGCGAATTTTCTCAAACGTTAAGTGACACTGAG
>JASAND010013563.1:0-20082 GCA_030248195.1 Trissonchulus latispiculum
TTCTATGAAGTTAAAATGACGGAGAAAACTGTGAAGGTTAGCAATAACCACATGAAGGCGTTAAGTGATTATTATGCAAAACAGAAATCTAAATTAATTCAAGATGCCAGTCGACACAAGCGAGATTTGAAAAACAAGGTGTTGTCTGCTCACACCGCACAAAGGCAACAGGAAGAAGAATACGAAAAACAAAGCAAGCCAATAGTTTCAGCAATCTCCGAACGCCAAACTCGGAACGGAACGGATCAGGCACTTCCGCTCCTCGCATGGATTCCGCCAGCATTACCTCCTGTACCAGCAAAGGCTTCTATCACTCAACAAATTCTTGAAAGTGTGTTCCAATCCACACAAAATCCACGGTTTTCATCACTAGAGGTCAATCCTGGCACATCAAAAATAGGTAAAAAGGGAAACATAGATTTCTCGAAATTGGTAAACGAAGACGTTGTATCGCTAACTGTAGATGGAAAAACGGATACCTTTCTTGGAACCAGCGGACTGCTTCACCTACTACTGGCGCCGTTTCAGTACATAAGAGACAACAATTTACTCAAGAATGGCGTTATCGATTCCCAGGATATCCAAACATACAAACGGATCCTGCAAAAAAACCGGAGTTCAAGAAAACGCAAAAAGATCCAGTGCTAAATACAAAGCCCTAGCTCGCATCCAGACTGGGAGGGGCGTTAATAGTCCTTACACCATAGATTCTGAATCGAAATTCGGCAATGTACTCGTTGATTATCCACGGCTTCTAAACTCGCATGAGCTAGTTGCCAAAAACAGTGATGGAGATCTGATCAAGAAAACGGCTGTTGATCGTGACTTTGTGGATTTGGTTACAAAAAGATTCAACTCCAAGACTCCCTACAGCCAAGAAAGCATAGCTATTTTCAAGGAACTAGTTGAACTATCTGGCATAGACCCCAATCCTAAGTCCGGAAAGTGCCGCCTTCTGCACGGGATCCGGTTCTACAAGAATAGCGAAGAATTAGAGAATCGGCTGATGCTATTGTGTATGTCTCGCAAAAAAGCTCGTAATAACAGCGGTCTTCTGGTTAACGAAATATCAGAAATTTTAGACAAGCTTTTGGAAATGCAGGCTATTGATAAAAAGAAACACAAAGAGTTATATGACAAACACGTTTCTTTGAACTGATTCCACTTATATAAAATAAAATGTACATTATGCTAGATTCAAGCCGCGCAGGTAGCCCAGAGGATTTTGAAATGTCGTTTGCAAATCCGGTAGACGTAACCAGCAGAAATCTTGAGATTGCCTTCTGGAATCGGCTGATACTATTGGTGTCTAGCATAGCGGGTAATACACGCGTTCATCTGGTTAACGAAATATCAGAAATTTTAGACAAGCTTTTGGAACCGCAGGCTATTGATGAAGAGTATCCACAAAAGAAAATTTGACAAATTTGTCTAAGTTGAACTGATTCCACTTATATAAAATAAAATGTACATTATGCTCGATTCAAGCCGCGCAGGTAGCCCAGAGGATTTTGAAATGTCGTTTGCAAATCCGGTAGACGTAACCAGCAGAAATCTTGAGATTGCCTTAGTCAGCTGTACAATGTGGTATAGCTGGTACAATATCGCGTCATATTATCACAACAACGTGTTTAAGTTGCTCGTTAACGACAACCGAGCGTTCTTGATTGAAATGGATGACGGGCTGTATGACATTCCAGCATTGGAAAAAGAGATCAAGAGGTGCCTCTCCAGTAAGCGCGTCGATGAAAACATCATTAATATGGTTCCAAATTATAGCACGGGGAAGCTTAAAATCGATATGGTCGAAGATTACAGCTTAGACTTAAGTGTTTCGCCAGGTTTGCGAAAGATTTTGGGATTTGGCGATGTCAATTTAATTAGTGGATCCATGACTGGCAAAGATCGAGTGAATATTACAAATGGAATTGACAGTATCCTGATCTGCTGTAGCATCGTAGCGGAGTCATATGACAATGGAGTTTCGTCTGACATTATTCATTCCTTTGTTCCCACGCTTCAGCCCGGTTCGCTTCTGGTTGAGAAACCAAATCGTCCCATTTACTTACCAGTTAAACAGATGGATTCCCTAAGCAGAATCAGAATGCGGGTTACTGATCAACGAGGCATTGGAATCAATCTCAATAATGAGCATGTCACTTACGTATTGCACATCCGAGAACAAAAAATCTAGGCTTCTAAAATGATATTGACTGGGAAACGTTCAGTCTATGTTGTCAAAGGAAAGGGAATTGGTTCAGTCGTGAAATCTGTTCTTCGACCTGAAATGGTTAAGGCAAAGCTAAAAGCGGGGGCTAAACTCTTGCTCCAGAAAGGCAAGCAGTTCGCTAGCAGTGTGTTGAAACCCATCGGGAAGAGACTAATCCATGACATGAAGGATTCCCTCAAGGATGAAGCTCGGCGACGAACGCAGCGTTTTGTCGACAAAACCTTGAATCCTTTAAATGTAGAACAACTTGCCAACAAAGTTTACAAGGCAACTAAAAGCCCAAGCCTGAAAAGTGCGACAGAAGAGGTGGGACCGAAATTAAGGACAGGGGTGATGGAGGCTTTGTCAAACCTAACTGCAGGTTCGGGCATACGGAAAAGGCCCTCACGTAAAAGGCCTTCAAGAATAATTCAATACTTGCTTAAAATGTGATTCTTTTCTTTCCTGCTTTATAAAATGAAGCCAATTCAGTCCGAGATAGTCGAGGCACCGTACTGGAACATTTTTGAGCCTGCAGTGGAGGAAGCCTCCACAGCCAAATACGAGTACGTTCAGTACAGGGAAAATAACGTTAATGTCCAACAGCTACGAAGGTTTGAATTTTTTACCAAAGATATGGATGGCTGGCTGTTGCCTCACGATTCGTTTCTCTTGATTAAAGGCAGAATCTTGGACCAGGCAGGCAATCAGTTGCCAGCCACGGAAGCAACCACTATTGTTAATAATGGGTTTAGTTTGTTCTCGAGGGCGGAATACTTTGCAAATGAGCAGCTGCTAGAGGATTTTGATCATGTGCACTTGGCGACAACCGTTTTAAACCTAGTTAATATTTCGGACGACTTCAGCCGTTCTGTGGGTACCGCAATGATGTGGTACAAGGATACAGGAAACGGTGGTACGGATACTCAAAAATATAACACTGAACTAATCAGAAATCATGCACAAGAAATTGTTGGCGCAAGTACGACAGACAATCCCAGTTTCAACCTAGGGTTCACACAACGACACATGCTAACTTCGGACGGAAAGCAAATCAGTTTTATTCTTCCTCTAAGATTTTTGTTCGGATTTACAAAGGATTTTAGCAAGGTTCTGAGAGGTGTGAGGCATACTTTGACGTTGGAAAGGAACGACGATAGGTGCATTCTGCATTCTAACAATCACGATTCTCAGGCCAAGTTTTGGCTGGATCATATGAGCTGGTATGTTCCATCTCTGGTACCAGCTCTAGCTACAATGTCTAGCCTAGAAAGCCGACTTCTAAAGTCACAAACTGTGCAGATTTACTGGAAAAGTATCTCTGTTTACCGATCTGACGAAAAGGACGAGCAGTATCCCTTCTGGCGTGTTGCTTCTACCATCAGCAGACCTATTCATATTTTCGTCGTACTACAAAAGAGTAGCAGGTCGAAGCAAATAGACGAAAACAGCATGATCTTTGATCACCTTTCGCTAAGTCAGGCCGAGATTCGGCTAAATTCAACTCAGCATCCTGAGGAAAAATATGAGTGTGACTTCGATAATAATGACTATGCTCGATTATATTACAGTTTAATACAGGCAGGGCTAAAAGACGTGGACGAGGATACTGGTTCTCAAGTTAGCTATGCTGACTTTAAGGCACTGTACCCTATTTTGTTTTTTGACGTGTCTCATAGGGACGAGTCTGTATATGAACAGGTGAGCAAGACCGATCTAGAGGTCAGACTTAATTTTCGACATAAACCAAGCGAAAACTATTACATTTACTGTATTGTGCTCGGCGATAAAACTGCAAGCTTAGAAACCATTGATGGTAGAGTCAATATTACTCTGAATTGAATTTCTCTCCTTTAAAAATAATGTACGTGAAACATGGAGTTAAATTGTCAGATAATCAAAAGGCGAAGCTGAAGAATGCTTTCAGAACTGGAAGTGAAACATCATTGATCTTGGGTTATGCTGCGCTTAGTGGTCCTGATAATATGCTTTTAACGAGAACTCAATTTCAAAAAGTAAATGAGGCGAAAAGACTGAGAAAAGGCGTTAAACTTTCATTGTCAAAATCACAGCTTGCAAAGCACGGAGGCCTCCTGCCTTTTTTAGCGCTAGGAATCCCTGCAGCGGTAGCCGGTCTCAAGGCATTGGGCGTAGGAGCGGCAACGGCTGCAGGGGCGGCGGCACTCAACCAAGTTTTGAAGAAAACTTCCGGCAAAGGCATGTTCCTGCCGGGCAAAAGGTATGGGAAAGGAATTTACTTGATGGGAAAGCGCTGACTAACCTTGATTTAGGTGAAATGATGAAAGGTACTAAAACTTTTCGAGGTATTTTCATGAGGGACACGCTACCGCCACAGATTCGGAAGAACGAGTGCGGTATTGTAAATTTTGATAAATTTTCAGGTAGCGGCACTCATTGGGTTTGTTACCTCAACAGTAGAAAGGAGAAACACGTTGAATATTTTGATTCATTTCCATTAGAAGTAGAGCAATACTTGCGAACTTCTGGCAAGGAGCCGGTTTTCAGTACTAGCAAGATTCAACAGTTTGGATCGAATTTGTGTGGTCTGTATTACGTTTTGTACCTCAAGTTACGAGACCGTAAGCAATCTATTTACGATACAATTGAGTTAATTTCAGAAATTTAGATTGTTGTTTCTAAAATGAAGGAAATAATGTACACGTTCGTATTAAATTACAGTCAAAAAGAGTCGTTTCAGTTGCCTAGTAGGGTGAAAACTAGCTTTTTTAAAATAAGAAGTAATCAACCTGTCTTCTTAAAAATGCTGACACCTACTATTAATAATAAATCCTTTTTCTCCTCTTATGCTTCAACTACTGAGGAAGATTTTTTGGAAAGCTCAATGTACCTGGACACAAATTGGTGCGATATTAAATTTGAAAAACCAATTGAATTTGAAGACGTTCACTTTAAAATCAATCCAATTGGGCAAAGTGTTGTATCTCCAGTAGTTATATGCATGTCAGTTACAAAATAATGACAGCAGCATACTTTATAACTCATTTTTAGTTCACAATAAACTAGTTTCGGATCGAATTCAAACTTAAGCTTGGTTCGATTGTGCCTAGGTGGCTCAATCGGTAGAGCGTTGGCCTAGATAACCAAAGGTTGTGGGTTCGATCCTCACCTCAAGCCCGAATTTTTCGGGTCGGAGGTGCTGTAGTGACATCCTTCTTTCTTTCGTTCTAGATCATTGCCACAGTTGGTATACTTTAGGAGGTAATGTTAAAGTACTCATAAAGTAGACATCAAGATAACCCAAAAATCCTGCGCTTTCCCCTTTCTCTTTTCCACACAAGTATGCGAGTCCCTCAAAGCTCAGTAGCTTTTGTGGTTCCTTATGTTTCTTGTCGTAAACAACTTCCACTTTGCCTTCTAAAAGCTTTTACTGCACGTTTTTGTGAATACCTGAACAATCAGTAAAGCGAAATCACCATCTAAAGTACTTCGATTACGCTATCATCGAAAAATTTTCACACGATTTCAACCCACTTTTTTATTCAAAAAACGGATCAAAGTCGGTGAAATGTTTTGCTGTTTGATCGTTTACAATCCAGAGCTGTTTGCTATGGGTGGTAATTTTGAGCTGTTTGCCAAGTAACCTGGAATCTGGTTTCTGAATAAGTGCGCATACCAAACAACGTTAACTTTTATCATTGCGAATTGGTAATCGTCTAGCTCTTAGAGCTGGTTGCAGCCATTTGGTTAAACCAGGTTCGCAAGATGTGTATGCTAATGTTTTATTATTTTTGTGATGCAGTTGTAAACGCTACCGGTTTATAGCTCGAAAGCTTGTGATATTTGCTGTCAGGCCCGCATTGTAAGTCAACTAGTCAGTGATTGTTTGCAAGAATTATCATTTCCCCCATAATTTCATCAGTAATAAATTAAACCCACGCAATAATTAATTCAGCATTAATTAAATTAATTAAAGAATGAACTACATTTGCACGAATTATGTGTAAAACTGTTTTATGAAGTAAACTTTTGTTCGACTAGATCAATAAACCACTATAATACTAGAAAACGTGCGATTTTAAACTTAAAATTGATTTGTTTTTGAATAATAACGAATTATCATTTTATCGGTGGACGCACACGCTTGATTATCTTACGGATTGATGCATTATTTTTAAACTAGTAGGCTTTCCTCTTAAGTATATTGCGTCGAGGCTATCCTCATTTCTGACAGCCATTGCACATAAATTAATATCAATATAAATTTAAAGTTTGAATATTTGAATTCGGTCGGGGCAAAAAATTTATGTTATATTTCCGATTTATTATAGAGCTCCACGAGATGGATTCAGTAAGCCGAGGCGAAAAAGGTACAGCAGTCAACCGCACTTGTTGTGGAAAAATTGGAAGCTGTAGGAGATGGTCTCCCTTGAACAAGCTTGGAACACATTTTGACAGACGTCAAGTGATCCAGAATTTGGATCCATTTTGACTATTTTGTAAAACACGTTAGCCACTTTCAGTTAATGTTGGTCAAGTGATTTTAAGCTAATATGTGTTACGCAATATTACATGTAAAAAGAACCGAAAACAAACAGTCATGGGTGGAAAACTTGGCTTAGATTAAAAAGTAAGAGTTTCCGGTGCACAATACGATTACCAATGTTTGATTGAATAAATAGCTAATAAAGATTTTCTATATGTATGCATAAAATAGGACTAGTCTCCAATGGTATTATCAGTTTATTTCACATCAAAGCTGAATCTTCAACTTTAAGCTGAAACCAGTTTTGGCGGGAACACTGTTCCTTTCTGATTCTGCTAAAACTAGTTTTAGCAGGAACACTGTTCCTTTCTGATTCTGCTGAAGCTAGTTTTAACAGGAGCACTGTTCCTTTCTGATTCTGCTGAAACCAGTTTCAGCGGGAACAGTGTTCCTTTCTGATTCTGTTGAAACCAGTTTTAGCGGGAACACGTTCCTTTCCTGTTTCGACAACACTGTTCTCAGACAACACTGTTCCTAGACAACAGTGTTCTCAGACAACACTGTTCCTAGACAACAGTGTTCCTAGACAACAGTGTTCCTAGACAACAGTGTTCCTAGACAACAGTGTTCCTGGACAACGCTGTTCCTAGACAACGCTGTTCTCAGACAACACTGTTCCTAGACAACACCGTTCTCAGACAACACTGTTCCTAGACAACACCGTTCTCAGACAACACTGTTCCTAGACAACAGTGTTACAATAGAGCTAATAAGATTCAAAAGATCGGGAGTTTACAGAGGCTTCAGGAGCCTCAACACAAAACTACTCAAGTACTTCCAGTCTAAGGACGCTCTCTCTTACCTAAAGTCGAAACTCCAAAACTCGCTCGTACCTCGAAATCAGGGTCGAACTTTTTTGGCTTTGCTGGCAATCCCTTTTGGGCAAAAAGGGAACATAGGCAAGCTTAGACTATATTGTAAGCACACTTTCTAGTTATTACACTATTGGCATTTAAGCCACTTCGTCATCGTTCGATTTAAATCAAAACTCGAAACTCCAAAACTCGCTCGTACCTCGAAATCAGGGTCGAACTTTTCTGGCTTAACTGTTCAGCACGTAGCCAAAAACGGGGACTACAAGCTGGCTTAGACTACGTCAAGCACACTTACTCCGTCACGGGTCCATTTGAATCAAAAGTCGAAACTCTAAAACTCGCTCGTACCTCGAAGTCAGGGTCGAAATGTGCATACTATACTACTTCCTGCCAGCAAGAAATGGGTCCACCATGTTTCCTGCAAGCAGCACCCCAGCCTTTCCATAACGATGATGGCCCTGTGGTGTTGGCGCCAAGAAGGTCGGCCGCCAACGTCGCCGTTCAGAACAAATTGATCCAATGGCAGGCGATTTCTTCCACACTTGGAATTTTAAAAAGGGGTGTTGAAGTGTAATGAGAATGAATAGAATATAAAATATAAGAACAGTTTGTGATTTGAGCTTGCTATATGTGTTGATTAGTAAATAGTTGACTTGTACACTCCAGGCAATAAAGAAATAGAGATTAAAAATGTTGATTCTGCTGGCTTTTCCGCGGATTAAACGAGTTGATTTTAACCCATTTAATCCGCCACTAAAGAAACAGCGATTAAACATTTTAATCCGCCAACTTTTAATCCGTTTAACCCGCGTAGCTGCGCGAGGATTAAAAGATAGTTGAAAATGCAGGCGGAGGATTAAACGGATTAAAATTAATCTTTAAAGAAACCGCGATTAAGCAGGTTGAATCAGAATTAACTCGTTGAGTTTTTAATTTTAAGTGTAAATAAAGAAACAGGATTAGATTAAAATTTTAATCCTAGGTGCTTTAAAGAAATTGGATTAAAGTTAATCGTTTAACTCGCTGGATTAAATTTTAATCCGTTTAATCCGAGGTGGTTTTTCTTTAATGCGGATTAATTATAATCTAATCCGTTTAATCTTTAAAGAAATAGGGCCTATGTCAATTTAGAAGAAGAAGAAGAAAAAACGTAAAGCCAACTCTCCGATGGCGGTTGAGAGTCTAAGTTCTGGAACTTCAAATTTTTCTACTGTTCAGCTTATCCAGACCGAATTTGAAGTGGCTAAATCAGAAATTTATGAGAAAATGAGGAAAATGTCTGATGCTGCCGATGAGAGGACGTCTCAGATTGAGAAACGGGTCCGCAGGAGGCGGAACACAGTCGAAAGAAAAATCTAATTATTCGAAATCTTGAAATATCAGATCAGGAAAAATACTGGATGAAGTTTTGGCATTCCTCAAGAATGAGGTCAAAGTTGATGTGTCGGAAAATGTTATCCAGGCTTGTCATTTTTTGAAGAGCAAAAATAAATCGAAGCCAATTATTATTGCTTTTACTGCTGCTAGCTATGTCCATCAGGTCTTGGGCAATGCTAGTAACTTGAAGGCATTCAATATTGAGCGAAAACGTAAAAATGAAAAGCCTATCATAATTGATAAACACCATCAACCGGTGAAATCATCCATGAAGGAATATTTAGGAAAAGTCAGAATTGTTTTATTGGAATCTGATCCAACGATGAAGGGACATATTGAACTGGTGGACAGACCTGGATCGATGGATCCCATTATACAGATTAAGGACAGAATATACGGTCCGTACTTTACCGAAAAAGTATGCGGATCTGGCTGGCGGTGCATTTACTGGACCGAAAGTGTAATGGACTTTGAATCATACATGATTTGTTTTTGTTATTGTTGATATTTGACTTGGTATTGTTATGTCTGCTGGGTTTGGTGTCCGCGTTATTTGATGGTATTACTTGTTGTGATAATGCATATTATGAAATTACAGTTTATGGGGGGCCTCGCACCTCTTTCAACAAAATTAATTTCATAATTCTTTCTATAAAACATTTTTCACATTTGGTATCAATTTGATGTTATTATTTTATTACGAGTAGCTGTCCCGTAATGAGCTCACAGCTCTTAAAGATAGCACCAAGTGTGTGATCCAGTTATAACCGGGGTTTTTTCAGTCACGGGCTTCTCCCTGGGCTAGGCTACACTTGGGTTGGTGTTTTTTTGGGATGTTCCCACCTATGTAAACATCCCCCGTGCAACCTCTGTAGCTGTGGGTGGGGCTACAGGTACGGTCTTACACCTGCGATACGGTATGATTTGTCATAGAGCGAGATGCATTGTGTGCCCTAGAGTGGACACCAATGAATTGTTTAGTGGTTCTTATAAGTCTTACACTTATTGTTCTTTATCACCGAATACTATTCTTTCGTGTGATACTGAGAATGTAATTTATCTGATTACATGTTTTGACTGTGGAATGCAGTATGTTGGTCAGACTAAAAGAAAATTTAGAATACGAATGATGGAATACATTAGATCTTTAGTAGGAAATGGACAGTCTGGCTGTCACAATCTAATATATCATTTTCAAAATGGTAAGTGCAACAATTTTAAATTAAAAATTATAGAAAAAGTAGCTAATTTATCTGACATAGATGAGAATAGGGAAATGTACTTAATAGGGAAGAATACTGGATCAAGTTACTCAAGACAAAATATCCATATGGATTGAATGATGTGTTACGTAATGAAAAATCGTGTGTACCAATATACAATAATTTTATACGATCAAACAGAACAAGAGGTAGAGGACTTAGAAAGCCCTCGAGTACTCAAGTACGTACAGATGTCAATGAATTATTTAACTATATTAGTCATCTATATTGTAGTAGTATACATTTATTTCGTAAAACAATAATTGGTACTATATTTAATTTAAGGCGTACTGACATTAGGAAACTATTATTAATGCTTAGTGATATTGAGCATGAAGGTGACCTAATTGATATTTTAATAGATTTATGTATGTCTAAAATGCTTCGTAATAAAGTCACAAAGAAAATAAGCCTAAGTTATTAATACACTTTAATAGCAAACTTATAGATAGAGTACCTTTTAATAGAATATTACACGATAATTTAAAATTTTGGCCTTTATATGACGTAAAATTAGCTAATCCTACTATTATTTTCTCCTATAATGAACCAACTTTATGTAAAATATTCAATTATAAACAAACAGTTAATTCATTTGACATAGACAATTACTTTTTAAATGGAATGGCTTGTGATTGTAGTTCATACCTTGATAATTTTAGTGTGCTACATCTAAACATGTAGTAACTGGTGATTGTAAGGTAGTTAACAATAAGGACATACAAAATATACTTAGCAAAGGGTGTAAATATAGATTTAATGTGGTTAATGATATATCTTCCGCTTATTCCAAATGTTTTGTTGGAATTAATAAATATGTTTTGAATATAATACGTAGTAAGAATTCAACCTTTGCGGATACCTATGGTTTATTTGCGGAATGGGTTAATACGGTTTGTGGGGATATTTATAATTACTTATACAGTAAAAAATTAACTGATAATAATAAAATTGATAATTTCAATAATATAAAACCTAGTTTATCTAATTTACAACATAGATTTGTTTTTACATCTATTGATAAAGCCTCACAAAGGTATGCAGTTATATGTAAAAAGCATTATATCAATACAATGTTAAATGAACTTGGTATGCTGTAACAGTGTAAGTTGTAATAATGTTCATTCATTAGTGTCAAATGTGGATTCAAAGGTATTATTAAATACACTTAAAAGTGATATTACCGGTCTTGGTTGGCGAATAAGCGATATGAATAATTGTTTACCATTTGTTACCTAAGTTTCATAAGAATCGTATAAAGTATAGAACTATTATTGCCAGTAATAAGTCTGTTAATAAAGAAATGTCATAAGGTATTGGATATGCGTTGAAATTAATTTCTAAAAGATTGATCGCTTGGGGACTAATCGACTTTTATCTAAAATTATTTCACACTTTTTAATTTTGTTCTTAAAATAACCTGATTGTAAGCCCCTGATGAGTCCCACAATCAGGCCAGTCGGGCATAACAAGGCGATCCGTACGTGAATACTCACCTTTTATTTAACAGATTTGTTATTTTTGTATATACGTATGCATTTATATTTTTTGTTTATTTTTGTTTATTTATTAATATATATTGCCTAACTTTATTTTTATTCTATTTTTTAGTTGTTTAATTTATTTCGGTTTGTTCGGATATGTCGGAATCTAGAATGGAGCTCGGTGGAGGTAGTGAAGATTATGAAACGGCAGACAATGAAACTAACAGTGGCTCGGATCATACTGTTTATGAGACGGAAGTCCGTCGAAGTGCGTATGCCTATATATTATTATTTCTGCTTTATTTATTTTGTTTGGTTTGTTTTCTCCTTATGCTGCTTTTCTACAATAGAATAAACAAGTATGCCCCTAAAGGGTGCAACATTCCGCTGTTGAGCTATGGACGTATCGTAATCGTAAATAAGATTTCCAGATTCGAATTTATGCGTTTATTTAGTCCACTATCATCATCCGTATTCTCATGTAAAATCTAATTTGAGGCAGCTTCCACCGACTGTATTCCACAGAATGTCATCAAAATTTTGGGCACAGAGAAAAATAGAAGCTACATTTTCGTAACGCTGTCACGGTGCAAATCTTTCCCCGTGCAAATCTTCCCCCCGGAAGTTTTGCGCCGGTGCAAAACTTCCCCGGGGGAAGATTTAATCTGATGCCAGAATATGCCACAATCGGTGTCGGGGTCAGAACCTAGACAATCAGTTTCTTGCAAATTATCGTCACTATCTCCAAACAATGTTAGTTGATGTACTATCAGCACCGTTTGCAGCACTGAACGTAATGTAGTCATAAGCTTATTGCCTTAAGGTGGTAATACATAACTTTTGAGTTCTTATTGTCGCTACCCCACTTCCAAAACTCGGCGTTTCTGTTCCGACTTGCTAGTGAATTTTGCCAATTTCTGGTAAGTGGCTACCTGTTTAGCAATAATTGTAGTCATTCGAAAGAGCTCGGTGGGCTCTACAGTTTTGTTTTTGGGAGCGGCTGGCTAGTAGGAAAAGCTATGCTGTCAGCAAGTAATTTGTTTGAATTCGTCGTTTATATACATACACAAAACAATAACGCACTACATACTTAAATTCACTGCTTGACTAACACAACAAATTTTATCAGTACTTTAAACAATTGTGCCACATTCTTCTTCAGTGCAACTTCTTTGAGACGGTCTTCTGCTTTGACAGCACTCTACTGCGCTTGTAGAAGCCGATCTACCGACAGGATATTCTGGAAGATGAAGAGCATTTTGTCTTACAATCCCGGATCTAACATTATACTGTTCAGAGGACACTGTGAGATTGCTTCTGTAGGCTCTCGGTCGCCTAGGCGAATCAAATTCGATTAAAGGTCCCGAATCTCGCGACAGTGACACGGAGCTGTTGTAACAGTCTGGATCCGTCTGAACACTCCGATGGTAAAATTCGCGATGTGGAGCTAGCAGAGCGAGGCGCTGCTTGTCTACTAGATTTTCGGTAATTTGTCCCATTTTAATAAGATGGACACAGAGCTGTTTCTTGATGTTTGAACGCATCTGTAGCTCAGTGTGCTGTTGAAAGGATTCATGTCCTCTCCAAGCTCCACACTGATTATGAATTTGACGCTGAAATTCCTTGTCTTGGGTACAGATTTGTCTCAACATAAAATATAGAATAAGCAAAGCGTAGGAGAAAAGAATGAAACAAGTATAGAAGAAAGCGTTCATTTGTTCTTCGTGACAGCGTTCATCCGTGCTGGTTTCATTACACTTAATATAATCACCTCTGTCGTATGAGCCGTAAGGTGCCATTTCCAGTGACAGGATTGCAGTGGTTACAAAAGTCTCTTTCTAAAATTAAAAGGCAGGTTTCAAAAAGTTTTACAAATGACAGCGAGTACAGTGGTACATCAAAAAGTGGAATTAAGTCATCGCAATGACATCAGTTTAAGTGTTGAGAAGAATTATGGAAGATGGTTCAATACAGTACTCGTTCCGTTGCGGATAAATGAATAAATATGTTTTACCACAGCTTTCTATTAATTACTTTATCGACTGACCTATTGGAGCCAATCGCAGGAAGTTTAAGCTGAAATTTCAACCATAGCGATAGCAGTAGTAAAGTAGTAAAATGTTTTTTCAGTCTGATGAGACTAAACCTCAAATAACTCAATATATTCCCCATAGCTCTCATTTTACATAAAGTGTCGATTTGGTTTATTTTCAATTGCAAAGAATTTGTTTTAGGGAAATACCAAACGGAATTCCTTTTACCAAACCAAACAGTATATATAGAAATGGCTGCAATATTAAAGGGCAAATATGTACATTCCAGAATAATAATAATAATAATAATAATAATAATGATAATAATAATAATAATAATAATAATAATAATAATAAATAATAATAATAATAATAATGATAATAATAATAATAATAATATCGCAAATTTTCCAAAGTTTAAACATTAGCCCATCATGTTCTTCTAAAGCTCCTGACGAGACGAGGAAACAAGGGTGTCAAGATTGGTGGTGTCTAAAACCAGGAACAGGAACAGAACAGGAACAGGAATAAAGGTCTAAAACCAGGAACAGGAACAGGAACCGGAACAGGAACCGTGGTCTGAAAACAGGAACGGAACGGGGGTCTAATTTCAGGAACAAAATCAGGAACAGGGGTCTAATTTCAGGAACAGGAACGGGGGTCTAATTTCAGCAACAGAATCAGGAACAGGGGTCTAATTTCAGGAACGGAATCAGGAACAGGGGTCTAATTTCAGGAACAGGAACGGGGGTCTAATTTCAGGAACAGAATCAGGAACAGGGGTCTAATTTCAGAAACAGGAACGCGGGTCTAATTTTAGGAACAGAATCATGAACGGGGTGATTCACGATTTCAACGCATCAAAAAGTGACTTTCTCTTGACATGGGCCTATGATATTAATAAATATAGTATATATTCTATTCTATTATGTCATCATGTGACTTTATTTCCGTCTAAATTTTGGAATTTTCCAGCCTGAGCTGGTTACTCGCGCCAACGGACGTGCTATGTCCAGTTGCGTCTGCTTTTTATGCTGAGTGTATACGCAACAGTAAGTATAATAGCTTTGTTATGTTCACTCAGATACGTTTGATAAGTTTAATTCAAACTTTTATTAACTTTTAATGTTATTAATTTGGGTTTCACTGTTTTAAAAGTTTCGAGCTTAGAATTTCAAATCACGAAACAGTGCTGAAAAGCTTTTTATAATTTTTACAATGTGGATTCAGAAATTTATGAATGGAATCCAAAAAGCTGTTATTTGTTGCTGTCTTTGTACGTCGATCGGCTTTTATACTCCAATCAAACTCAACCCTTATTACGCAATTGGCGCAACAACACAAAACAATCCAAATTGAACCGGTATATATTAGCAAGAGTACAAAATAAATAAGAGTATGAAAATCTTACGCTACTTACGCTACTATGGGGCACCCTCTACTATGTGTTAAACATGCTTGACATGCTCGGTTCGTTAACTCGGGATCCCCCGTAACTTCCATTAACCTAAGGCTTAGTGTAGGTAATTTGTTAGTTATTTTTATTAATTAATTATAACAATAATTAGGTTAATGTAATTAAAAACTAAACTAAAAATTAAAAAGGCAGACGACGTAAACAAAGTCACATGATAACATAATAGAATAGAATATATACTATATATATGTTACGGGCAGATGAATAAATTGGACACTTCTGAAAGTGTCCAGACAGATAGATAAATTATGCATGTGCGCAGACAGATAGATAAATTCTTACAATTATCGCATTCTGTCTGGACAGATGAATAAATTATCTATGTGTCCAGAACAAGGTTGGACAGATGCGTAAATTTTTAAAACTAAGAACAAACAGTTCAGAATATTTGTGTTTATATCTGTTGTTTAACTTCAGTATTGTTCGTCACTTTATTTTTTATAGTTTATGCATTGTTCTAAAGCTTGTTACTACATTTTATTAGTTTATGTTTTATTAAATTTTAAATCTGTTACTTTAAAAATCTGTTACTTGATTTAATTAATTTTATATAGCATTTATTAGATTTCGTTCCAATTATTGATCGCTATTGATAATTTATTTATTTGTTAATTAATTTTAATTATTTTATGTACTTATTTGTGAAATTTTGGTGCCGTTATTTTAACATAATTTAAAATGGAAATCAACGGTGAAACTAACAAGAATTAAATTTACATATTTACGTTTTATGCTAACGTATAATTATTTATTTATATACGTATTGCCTAATCTCTTTTTAATGGTAATTACATACAAATAAGTGCATAAAATAATTATTAAATTAAAATGGTACAATACATAAAATTAACAAAATCAAATAAGACATTTTGAAATTTAAGCAATCATAAGCTAACAAAATATATTAACAAGCTTTGCTTTAGAACAATGAATAAACTATTTAAAATAAAGTAAAGAATAATACTGAAGTTAAATAACAGCTATAAGCACAAATATTCTCCATTAATAGTTCTTAGTTTTAAAAATTTACGCATCTGTCCAACCTTGTTCTGGACACATAGATAATTTACTCATCTGTCCAGACAGAATGCGATAATTGTAAGAATTTATCTATCTGTCTGCGCACATGCATAATTTATCTATCTGTCTGGACACTTTCAGAAGTGTCCAATTTATTCATCTGCCCGTAACATATATATTTATATCATAGGCCCATGTCCAGAGAAAAGTCACCTTTCGATGCGTTGAAATCGTAAATCACCCCCATTCCTGATTTTGTTCCTAAAATTAGACCCGCGTTCCTGTTCCTGAAATTAGACCCCTGTTCCTGTTTCTGTTCCTGAAAATAAACCCCCGTTCCTGTTCCTGAAATTAGACCCCTGTTCCTGATTCTGTTCCTGAAATTAGACCCGACCCCGTTCCTGTTCCTGAAGTTAGACCCCCGTTCCTGTTCCTGAAATTAGACCCCTGTTCCTGATTCTATTCCTGAAATTAGACCCGACCCCCGTTCCTGCTCCTGAAATTAGACCCCTGTTCCTGATTCTGTTCCTGAAATTAGACCCCCGTTCTTGTTCCTGAAATTAGACCCCTGTTCCTGATTCTATTCCTGAAATTAGACCCGACCCCCGTTCCTGTTCCTGAAATTAGACCCCTGTTCCTGATTCTGTTCCTGAAATTAGACCCCCGTTCCTGTTCCTGAAATTAGACCCCTGTTCCTGTTTCTGTTCCTGAAAATAGACTCCGTTCCTGTTCCTATTTCTGTTCCTGGCTTTAGACCTTTGTTCCTATTCCTGTTCCTGTTCCTGTTCCTGGTTTTAGACACCACCGTCAAGATTATGGCAATTGGTTGGCCCGGTTAACAGTATTGCTAAAGATTATAGAACTTTATCAGATCAACAAATTGACATAAGTATTGGGTCGCTCGAATGATAAGCAACATGACGAATACCTATGTCTAATATTTGAGAATTTCCTACGTTAACTATAAAGGGTAGGCTCACGTGTGATGTGATGAAATTAATTAAATCTCATGGCAGGAAGATCACACCACAATCAAGCGTAACTAAATCAGCAGTTTCGGGAAAATGACGGGTATGGAGGATTTGTTATGGCGGGAATATTATACGACACCAGACTTTGTCGACTCGGCTGGTAGTTTGAAAGAGGTAACTATTAAAACTGGTCGATGGCAACCTATATAAATGAGCAGGTTATGTAAATATTTCCATGTATTTAAAAAATAAAATTTTAGAATTTACAGTGACAGCTTATACTAATGTAGCGGCTGTTTCAATATTAGTTCCACCCGCTTTCAATTTCAGTCTCAATATAGAACCAGTTGACTCCAGCTTATTTATTTCTCTGCCGACCAGCAATACTAAGCAAACTTATAACGTTTAACCTTAACAGAAAATGCAATGCAAGTCATGCCGATGACCGTTCTCTACTAGTTTTCAAATATAAAGTAAATTCTGATAGCTGATAAGCTTTACATCAAATAGTAACGGTTGAACAGGGACCGAGATCTGATTTATTCATGTATTGTCATTAACTGAGAAACACTCAGGCTAATCAACTATCTACCAACCCTCCCTTAGAAAAGAACTATGGCTCACAAATCACGAAGCTCCGTACCATTTCTTTGATTAAACTAATTCAACAAGTCCAAATCATACATATACGGAGTGGAGACTATTTGTATCAAAAATGGAACAGCTAAAAGGGTAGAAACATTGCCAGTAGCTTAATTATTTTAATCGGATAAAATGATGCACGTTTGTTGTGTGTTTGGACACTGTCTCACTCATTTGTGGTGGCATTTAAGAAGACAACGGTGACGTGCTCATTTTCTGAGAAAAAGTTTTGGTGTTCATTCTTTTGAACCATGTAAGCATCACATGGTTCCGGATGCACTGCACCTGAAGATGCATGAATTTGCTTTGTTGACTGCGTGGGCTAACGCATTACACTGTGCTTAGTGGTATACAAACTACAGTAAGTCTGACATAAGTCTGACCAGTGCGGCACAGACAGAGCGCTTTTACGTAACACGAGAGGTTACGGGTTCAGATCAAGATTCAGATGAGATGAACTGTGCATTCGATGGTGCTATAACATTTCAGTTCAAGTTTTCACAAGCTTTGAATCGTCAAGGTAAAAGTATATGCAGACCGATGAGAATGAGTCGTCCAACATTGAAGTTAGTACAGTTTCTAGCTGTGGAGCGGAAACTTCTACAGTTCCTAGCAAGTGGGTTTCAATTTCGTGTTTAGTTCTGAAGTAGAGTTATTGACGACTGATGAGATCTCTAAGCAAGAAGAAAAGGATACCTCATTCACGAAAGGTTGAGTCAACCAGCCAGGTATAGAATAAGTTAATTGGCTTAAAGTCAGGCGAGCTAGAAAAGATGCGCAGTTATAAGCAGAGAATATTCCCCAGCGAATGAAGATTCTTGCTATCTTCTGAAAGCCTTGAAAGCCTTTGGTAGACAGCTTTTGGCAGGAGATAATTTATATTTCAGATCCTCTATAGTAATTGATAATTCAGCTTGTCTAAGGCAGTAGCCTTTATTAAAGAAAATGAGTTCAGAGAAATGTTGAAGAGAGGGCGTGCCATGGAAAAATTTTTTCACAACAGTTCGCAGAAAAAAGTTTTGACAATGGCTACTCTCATTAATTATGATTTTTTTATTTCATAGAGCAAAAACAAGGAACAGTATCTTGTCAAATTTTTATAGATTCATATTATGTTTTTCGACTGAAACTTAAGATTAAAACTGCAAATAGACGAAGATATTGATAAAATAGATAGCATGATTTGAACAACGCAGTGCAGTGATGCAGATTAAGTAAATCCAACTCGTTCAATTTCTATTCTTACTAAGACTAACATTAAGTTTATAGGTCCTTAGTTAATTGAAAACGGACGTAACACAGACGTGGATCGATCAAACCAGTTATTCCGCACCCACAATGTTTTATTTTTGCATATAAGTGAATGTCCTACATACTTTATGTTGTTTTATTATGGTGTTGTTTAAAGTATAGTTTCTTTGTAGTTTAAGTTTTTTATTAATATCTGTACATTTTCACAGAAGATTTAATAATATATAAGTAAATAGTTACTAGCCAAAGCAATGGTAAACATTGGAGTCTCTTCCAGTGGGTATGTGTGTGTACTTCTGCACTGTTGGAAAGAAACGTCTTTTTTATTTCCTCTTACCAGTAACAACCAAATAGAGTTGGTAATGTGACAATGTTTGCTCTAGAATATCTAGTTACCTGTTTCAGGCTAGTTTGCGCTCTGGTTGAGATAATCTCAAAAGTACCATTTCCACACAAACTTACCAGATTAGCTAAGTCTTTCCAGCCTTCTCTCTTTTGAGAAGTATCAAACGTTTGATAATAAGCTTGTAAGCTTTCATCCCAGATGTCCTTGCTTTCAAAGAAGACTAACGTGGATGTCATCGTGACCTTCTGTCTGGCGGCCGGTCGCTGGTCGACCGAAGCGTAGGGTTAATTCGGCCGGCCGGGTCAGAAACAGCCGGCCTGCAGGCAGGTCTTCTGAACCAGGCCAATGCGTGTTATTACCCGTAAATAATGCATAAGCAGGAGTAACCGTATGAATCGTTTTATGCTACAAATTTTGCGAAATGCACCAAAAATAGGGGAAAACTGGTGTTGAACTTAAAATTATATCTATACGATACAGGCATTACGTATGTGTTACATTACGTTACGTACTTTACATTAAAGTAAGTTGTCCACAATATGTTCTCAGCCAAATTGAATGGAATCAACCAAGCCTAATCCTGGTCTCAGTCAATCATGTTTTTGGCTATTTTAAAGAATCTTCGGGACAGCTCACGTCGAACGTCGATAGCTGCAGCTAACAATATCCC
>JASAND010013564.1:0-20906 GCA_030248195.1 Trissonchulus latispiculum
AGGCCTATTTTTGACTATTTTCTGTGGAGTTGGGACTTAGAAATTTTCCGAAAATGGCTATTTGGCCGGACCAACTTTGGGCCGGCCGCCAGAACGATCCTGGCCAGATATCAAAAATCGCCCTCGTTAGGACATATAAACCCTTCCGTGGATCCTTATGCAACAAACCACGTCTCTCTAGCGTCTTCCCTGAGTCCTGTAGCTTTTCCGAAAATGGCCATTTGGACCGACTTCCTTTGGGCCGGCCGCCTGAACGGTCCAAGACCTAAATCAAAAATCGGCCAACGTTACGCACTAGTATCCCCTCCGTACTTGTTCATGCAACAAACCGCGTGTCTCTAGCTTGTTCCCTGAGCCCTGTGGGCGTGACACAAATGAGCCCTGTGGGCGTGACACAAAATGGCCGTTTTTTGGCCAAAAACGCCGTCAGGCCACTTTTGGCCGGCCGGCCAGGTGGCATGCCGGGCCGGGCAGCGAAAAAATATAGCGCGGGGCACATGGGACCATATCGGCATTCAGAAAATATAAACCTTTCCGGCTGAAAATGATCACATCTTTCAAACACCTCTGCACAAAATAGCCCTTTTCCAAGCGTGACTAACACAGAAAAAAAACAAACGGACCTAACTTGTCCGGAAGCGAAAATTTTCAAAGTTGAAAATTCCAACGATACCAAACTTGCCGAGTTTCGTTCAGTATTGAGCTGGCACGGTGCTCGAACGAGTCTCATAGGGCCGCGCAGCGCCTTTTACACCCATATTATAGGGGGTCGCTCTCGCGCCCCCCTATAATATATATATATACTGTTTTTGGGCAATAATAAAATTTTTTCAACTTAAATACGTATACATATATATAAATACTTCAGCAGCACTCTACTGCGCCGCAACCTGGGGTATATATTTTTACTGGAGGTGGCGGGGGCGCCCCCCCACTTTTTGGGTTCCACCTTACTCGACCTCTTCCCCCCCCACTTACTATCCAAGCTAGCCAACCATATATATACGTATTGGATTCCCTGCCATGTCCTCCGGCTCCGCCACCGGCGGGTGATTTTTTGTGAACAAATTCACAAAAGAAAAATCACTACCAACTTTGTATAAAATGCCTCTGGGGCAACGGCAAAACTAATGCCAAATTCGAGCTCAGCGGCCAGAAAAACCTATATATATATATACAAGTAACAAAAATGCTCCGCACAAAAGAGGATAATATGTGTGTGTTGGCTGTATCGTATATATATCCTTTAAATATCCTTTAAATATATAATAAATATAAATAGGTATATATATCCTTTAAATTCCGGTTGAAGAAGTAAAGACAAAAGTTTTATGGGCACGTGACGTTATTTGGCACAGCAAATATTGGTGGATGGTTCCATGTCAAAAGTTGCTCAGCTCACTTAGGGCTTTCATTTGATACCAAATTTGACCACTTTTGAAAACTTTCATTTTTGACCGAAAATCGCCTAAGTCCCCACCCCACCCCACCACAGCACTCTACAGCCACTTTGAGCATGCAGTTCTATGACAAAAGTTGCTCAGCTCGCTTAGGGCTTTCATTTGGTACCAAATTTGACCACTTTTGAAAACTTTCATTTTTGACCGAAAATCGCCTAAGTCCCCACCCCACCCCACCACAGCACTCTACAGCCACTTTGAGCATGCAGTTCTATGACAAAAGTTGCTCAGCTCGCTTAGGGCTTTCATTTGGTACCAAATTTGACCACTTTTTGAAAACTTTCATTTTTGACCGAAAATCGCCTAAGTCCCCACCCCACCCCACCACAGCACTCTACAGCCACTTTGAGCATGCAGTTCTATGACAAAAGTTGCTCAGCTCGCTTAGGGCTTTCATTTGGTACCAAATTTGACCACTTTTGAAAACTTTCATTTTTGACCGAAAATCGCCTAAGTCCCCACCCCACCCCACCACAGCACTCTACAGCCACTTTGAGCATGCAGTTCTATGACAAAAGTTGCTCAGCTCGCTTAGGGCTTTCATTTGGTACCAAATTTGACCACTTTTGAAAACTTTCATTTTTGACCGAAAATCGCCTAAGTCCCCACCCCAACCTACCACAGCACTCTACAGCCACTTTGAGCATGCAGTTCTATGACAAACGTTGCTCAGCTCGCTTAGGGCTTTCATTTGGTACCAAATTTGACCACTTTTGAAAAATTTTATTTTCGACCACTTGACCCCCCACCCGACTGACCCTTCAAACGGCAAAGTGGAACCAGCACAGCAAGATGGATGAGTCCTACGGCAAAAAGGACACCGGGAATGAGCTGGGCGCACCAGAAAACCCCTATAGACAAAGTTTTGAGAGGCCAGGTAGAGCCTACTATGGACCTCCAGGAAGCGGTTTCCGACATGACCCTCCAGACGGCAAAGTGGAACCAGCACAGCAAGATGGATGAGTCCTACGGCAAAAAGGACACCGGGAATGAGCTGGGCGCACCAGAAAACCCCTATAGACAAAGTTTTGAGAGGCCAGGTAAAGCCTAGTATGGACCTCCAGGAAGCGGTTTCCGACTTGACCCTCCCGACGGCAAAGTGGAACCAGCCCAGCAAGATGGGTGGGTCTGACGGTAAAACTGACTGCGGGAATCGATTCTCCGTGCCAGAAAACCATTGTATGGAAGATTTGAGCGTTCAAAGTTAAATAGATAGCGAGAAATTTCGATTTTTCATTTTTCGAATTTTCGCCATCTTTGACGGGCCACTGTGGTCGCTAGGGAAGTGATAGAGAAACGCAACCTGGACCGTTAGTTAGTTCAATATATGTAATTTCTGAATATAAAAAGAAATCAGCTCCAGCTCGTAACGTTCGACCTGAGCGACGACCACAAAAATGGTCACTTTTCGCTATGAGCCGACTTTGCGGCGCCACTGCGGCGCTGTGGCGCAGCTGCGGCGCAAAAAAAGTTGTGATTCTTAAATTCTTTAGAGGGTACTACTAGACCCCATAGCCCTTTAGGTTGGCCCACCGCTGCAGATCACGTGAAAGCGGCGAACATTATGTACAATACAACCATCAAATAGGAGAAACCGGAAAAAAAAAAAACATCGCCGCCATAACCGGTCCGGGGCGCAACTTTTTAACGGTAAGTGATACGGGGCTGAAACTTCACAGACATACTAAACTCGATGTGCTCTACAATTTGCGCATGAAATCTGCGCAGGATCTGCGCAGGATTTTGCGCAGCTTCTGCGCAGCTTATTTTACACTGTCTCCAGCCACTTTTCACACATATTATAGGGGTCGCTGCCGCGACCCCTATGATATATATATATCGCATGTTTTAGGTACCTCAACCCCCTTCTGGCAGACGGTCCGGCCGCCGGCCCGGACCCTCTAGCCCCAGGGGGTGGTCCGGATCACCTATCTGGGTAAAAGCTACCTAAAAACTAATGCCAAATTTGAATTCTACGAACCCAAAAACCTACATAGGCGAGTTTTTAGGCTTCTGGGACCTTGAAATAAAATTTTTGGTCAGTCACGTGACCCCGACCCAGGTCACGTGACCCTAGGCCAAGTCACGTGACCATTCCAGATATGAAATTACTGCGCGAAATTGATTGTTCTGTGCTTAGGTGAGGTGCTGTGACGAGGCCCATTTCTTTGGCGTGTACGGTACTAGAGCAATAGAACACAAAATAAGTGGATTCCTAGCTTCCTGGTATTAATAATAAAGGTCAAGCGTATATATATATAGACAGGCGCGTAGCCATGGGGGGGGGGAATCCCCCCAGGAATTTCTTCCTGCCTTGTGCAAAAACGCCTATTTTTCAAAAACTTTTCGCGCCTTCGGCGCGAAACAAGTGTATGGTACCATTATAATACGTGTTTCGCACTAACAAATGAGTACCAATTACCCTATTTCGGTCTACTTTGACCGCCTTCTGCATCATTTGGGTGCATGAACAAGCACTGCGCCTTAAATATTATTGTAATTTCAACGAATGCTCTTTAATAATTCCACGAATATCACGAAATAGAAAAATTTCTCAGCTTCTGGGGGGCTCCGCCCCCGAGACCCCCCAAAACATTTGCATTCCCCCCCCGAAATCTTATTCTGGCTACGCTAGTGTATATATATATAAATATATATATATATATATATATATATATATTGGTCTTGGACAGGGGCTCACACAAGGGGGGGGGGGTCGGGGGGGGGGTGGGGCGACGCCCCGGTCAGGAATCAGAATACGCACCAAAATGCTCTCAAGAATGCTCTCAATTATTTTCTAGAGGCAATGATCCGTCGTTTTGGATCTGGCTTCTTCTGGAGTGGAGTTGCCTCCCTCGCCACCCTTACGTATTCTGCTTACCCCAATTTGTTCCGGTTTTAGTCGTTTAGTCTGTTTATACTATAGACTCTTTTGCTACAATTATATATATACATATATATATACATTACATATATAATACATAAATATAATAGGTTTACCCCAGGAGATATCTCCGTCCTGCCACAGGACATAGGGTGCCGGTGCTCATCCCCGGATTCTCAGCCGTAGAGCCAGGAGTGTCACCTCAAATGATGACTGCATCCGTGGAAGGGGGGCCGGCCCTTCCACACAGACTCCTGTTACCTTCCCACCGTAGTGGTACCCATTTACGAATCAGTTAAGAACAGATTAGCTAGGTTGGCTGGAGCCCACGGTGAAAGGATAAGTGCTTAGTCCCTTGCTCAAGTAGTTTAATGAAAGTCTTTTGGCAGCGGGGATTCGAACTTGGGACTGCGGATCCTCAGTCGAACGCCTTAACCACTCGGCTATTACGGCACAATCTCATATCTCATATCAGCTCATACATTAACCATACAGGCACCACACATGGGGCACCTATCCCTGCCAGTTTGAGTTTTCTAGCATTCACGCTCCGCAATTTGCGACAGTCGAACCTTAGCTTAAGCCTCCATGCTTAGTAGGCGCATTTCCACATGTTTTGATCTAACGACCTCATTATGCCTTAGTACCACACAATATATATATAAATATTATTTATCTATATGCTACCAACCTCCATGCAAAAAATGAGCAAAATCCCAGACCCACTTTTGAGATATGGCCATTCAAAGCTCGAAAAATCAGCGATTTTCAGCCAAAACAGCTATTATGGCAACTTTGGCCCATCGTAGCCGGCTGAAAGGAACAGCTATTGGCGTAATATTTTGGGCAAATAAACTAGGTACCATTGGCAACGTTTTGGGTCAGTTTCAGCCAAATCTGAGAAATTTTATTTTTTTCGATCTTCCAACCTAAAAAGCGGCCGAAAAATCGAAAAAAATAAAATTTCTCAGATTTGGCTGAAACTGACCCAAAACGTTGCCAATGGTATATACCTAGTTTATTTGCCCAAATGAATGGCCATATCTCAAAAGTGGGTCTGGGATTTTGCTCATTTTTTGCATGGACGTTGGTAGCATATAGATAAATAATATTTATAAAAATTTTGTGGTACTAGGGCATATTGAGGTCGCTAGGTCAAAAAATGTGGAAATGCGCCTACTGTGATTGAAGGGTTAAGCTAAGGTTCGACCGTCGCAAACTGCGGAGCATGAATGCTAGAAAACTCAAACTGGCAGGGATAGGTGCCCCATGTGTGGTGCCTGTATGGTAAAGATATGAACTGTCTGACTCTTCTCTATCGGCCTGAGCACAATTTTGATTGGTGAAGTCCTGCGGCGACGTTAGTGGCAGAGTTGAAAATCACGAATTTTGCTATAACTCGTTAAATATACGGAGCTGAGCTCTAATATTTGGAGGTTTTACTTTTACGTCGGGTTGCTACAAGTCCTGAAAGTTTGAGCCAAATCGACTTTTAAAGGTTGTCCAAGTTATGGTTGACCCTCCGAGAAATCGGCTCATATATAGTCAAGCGGGGAAAACCCACTTTTTTTCTTGGACCAGAACTTTCGACTGGTTTGGGTTAGCACGACTTTGATACTATATTTAATTAGGGTTTGCCCTAAGCTTTCGAATGAGGTATAGTTTGTCTCCCTAGACCCTGCCGTTATGGAGAAATTAAAGTTTTCCGTGTCGGGAAAAAACCCAATGCGGGGAAAAACCCATCGGCGGGAAAAAACCCACCCGGATTTTTTGATGGAAACGTGCCAGAACAATTTTGACGGTGCCATTCGAAAGAGCGGGTTGTTTTTAGTAGGTCTACATCGAAAAACACCAACATTTTTGAAAATTTTCAGAAAAAATTGAATTTTGAAAATTTTGTATGTTTAACACGTAAACATAGGCAAATTTTGGAAATTTTTAAAAATTGTTTATTTTTGGCAGTTTAAGCATCCTATCGTGTAGAAAACGTGTTTTTCCTGTATATATTTAGAGCCAAACTAGACCCATTTTAAGGCAAAAATAAGCATTTTTAGCCAAAATTGAAATTTTGGCTTGAAATGGCACCATGTCCGATTTAGATCCCCTGGGCCACCCATAACAGAACGAACCCGGGTAAAACCCATATATACCAATTTAATCTATAGGCTCTATTAAACAAATGTATGTATTAGTTTGACCTATCCTGTTAACGGTTAGAAAAATATTCAATTTTGAAAAGTGGGTTTTTTCCCGCCAACTCTAGGTCACCCCCAGGTCGCACCGGAGGGGTTAGAGCAGTGTGGCATATATCATCATGAAGCCCAACAGATGCCTACATACAATCCGCTTTGGTCTAGGTCTTGCCAGTAGTTCAGGGTGGCCAGCCAAAGTTTGCCAAATTTCGGCACTTGGACGGACCAAAATTTTCGAAAATTTCAAAGTCCCGAAAAATTTACAGGGAAGCAGTGGAAACAACAATAATGCAGCCTCTAGGGTTATTTTTGACGCTCTTCAAGATAGGCTATTAAAATCCTATATAGCTCATACCGGTAAGCCCACACTGGAGGTGGGTTTTTTCCCGCATATTCAAATGGATTTTTCCCGCTTGACTATATATGCTCTATTTATGCATGAAAAGAAAAATTTCCTAGCTATATCCTGAGATCAGAGCCGGTGGTGATTTTTTGTGAACAAGTAATTTTTTGTAAATTCGTTCACAAAAAATTAAAAAAATTTTTATTACTCACGCTACACGAGGGCTACCGGCATGAAATTTGCACTATATGTAGAGGGGGTCACTATATACTAGGGTTGGGCATCGGAAAAAAAGTCCCGGAAAAAAACGGTTTTTTTCCGTTTTTTTCCTTTTTTTCCGGAGGGTCGGAAAAAAACGGAAAAAAAGTCGAAAAAATTTAATCATTCTGGGAAGTTTTTGAACCGTTCAAATGAAAAATTTTAGTGATTTTTCTCAAATTTTGCTCCTTTTTTCCAAATTATTGGCTTTGATTAGAGTTTGCTCTTATTTTGAAGCCCGAACTTAATTTGGAGTTTTCTTAATTTTTCATAAACTGCTCAGTTTTATGAAGTATTATTGTCAGTTTAACGAGAAACTCTATAATTATGGCTGAGAACAGACAGACCGACAGCTGTTTACTTGCATCTAAAATCCTAAGTTGTGAAAGAAAAAATTATGCACACGGGAAAATCATTTGAAAGTAACTAAGGTAACTGGGAATTGTGCCCATAGTCTGTTGAAACTTCGTTTGAAAAATTTTTTCAAAATTGCTTAGTTTGGATACGTTGAAAAGCTTATTAAAGTGCTCAAATGGCGTTTACATGACGAAATATTCGTTAAGACAGACTACAAATGTTATAGAAACAAATTTTGAGACGACCTGGCATGATTAGGACAGCGGAAAAAAAGTCGGAAAAAAACCGGAAAAAAACCGGGAAAAAAGTACTTTTTTTCCGCTCGACTTTTTTTCCGGAAAAAAGCCAACCCTACTATATACCGTTTCATACGTACCAAAAGTTTTTTGATCGGACTTCATTTGCAAAATCGCTAGCAAAAATTCGATTTTTGACTTTTTTGTGAACCTTGCTATAGACGACTTATCGAGAAAATCGGAGACAAAAATTTTCCGCAGAATCGATCGGTCAAAATCGATCAAAAAATTTTGTCTCCGATTTTCGCGAAAAGTCGCCTATACTATAATTCGGGGATACTGATTCCGAATCTGCGGTCGAAATTTCATTAAAGTAGGTCCTGCTCCCGCAAAAATTGATCTTCATCGATTTTTTCAAAAATCGTCAATATCAATATCGACCTTGGCAGCACTGATTGAAATTTCGACTGTAGATTCGGAACCAGCACCCCCTAATATATAGCTTTATTTATTATTTTTTGATCTATATGTTTTGATCGATCGATTCTACTGATCGATCGATTGATCCGATCGACCTCTCGATTAGAGTTTTGAAATCAGCGACCTCGATTTGTCCTAGGGGCAGCTTCTCTTCCAAATCGGAGACAAATAACTTTTTCGAACCATAAGGGGGGCCCAAGGCAAAATTTTTGTCATCCCCATCTTTATATATAAGTGTCCCCAAAACCGGCTGACCCCACCCACCCTGATTTCGGCTACCCCCACCCCCACCTTTTTCTCAAGGAACACCAATGGTCAAGGTTGGGTATGGGGTTGGGAGGCATAGGTGAACCAGGCTACAGTTTACCCCCTGTGAGCATAGATGTGTTAGGGGGGGGGGACCCCCCCCACCAAATTGACAAATTTTCGCGACCCCCCCCCAGATTTTTCAGACTTTAGCTAGGCCCCCCCGATTTTTGGCCAAAAAGTGGCCAAAAATGGCAAAAAAATCGAAAATTTAGGGGTTTTTTGGGAAATTTGGCGGACCCCCCCCCCCCCCCCCCGCGGTAACCCCCCCCCCCCCCCAGATTTTTTGCCCAGCCACACCTATGCCTGTGAGACCCCCCCCCCACGGAGAGTCCAGACCCCCCTCCCCCCCTACCCGGCCTCAACTACTCCCCCCCCCCAAGCCGAGCTCAAACCCCCCTCCCCCCTAAAACTGGGTCCAAACCAAGTAAAAAATGCAAAGTTTTTGAAAACTTTTTTGCAATTTCTGAAAATTTTTGAAAACAATTCGCAAAAATGGATGTAAATCAGCTATAAACAGCTAAAGATGGTTATTTATAGCAATTAAAAGGTAATATACGCAATTATAATTCACAATCTGGCCTAATTTAGGCGTATTTTAGCACAAATTTGTCAATTTTCAAGCCCTATTTTCGCATACGAATGCTATTGACAGAAGCTTTTGAGTACGTTTTATGTACTGTACATCGAAAAAGGACCATTTTAAGCTAAAAAAACTTGGGTGCAGTTTAGGGGGGGTCCCCCTCCCCCAAATTTCGGATTTTGGTGGGGTCCCCCGAGCCAAATTTGGACCTTCTACTCCCCCCCCAACATAGTTTCCCTGGAAATTTTGGTTGGGGGAGGGGTAATCTATGGAAATTTGGTGGTCGACCCGCGAAATGTAATGGGGGGTACCCCCCCCGAACCCCCCCCCCCCAAAATTGGAACCTCAAAAAATCCAAAAAATGGCCTAAAAATACAAAATTTTCTGTATTTTAATGCTTTTTCCGAGAAAACAAGGCTTATTTTGACAGTTTTAGGCGTTTATACGCGGTTTTAAAGCGATTTTAAGTCAAAATTTGAGAAAAATTTTTCAAAAAATGACCATTTTTGGGCAAAATTTAGCTAACTTTTTGGCTCCAAAAACGGTTGGGGGGGGTTGGGTGGCGGTAGCCGAAAGTTGGGGGAGGGGATGTCGAAAATTTTTGGGGGGGGGCAAAGGGGGTCGAAAATTTTGGGGGGGAGTACCCCCCCCCCTGGGGAAACTATGCCCCCCAACCCAAACAGGTGGTACACCTGGGAGGTGGCCTTCTCGTAGCTGGGGTGGGGGGTCACAGGCATAGGTGTGGCTGGGCAAAAAATCTGGGGAGGGGGGGCTGGGTTTATAGTTTCACCGGAAATTTTGGTTGGGGGGGGAGGTTAACTTCTGAAATTTGGTGGTCGACTCGACCCCCAAAATGTGATGGGGAGTACCATAGGTGTAGTAAATTGGGGGGAGGTTTGGGAGGGGAGGGGGTAACCCCCCCCCCAGCCATTTTTACAAACCACCCCCAAGAATTTTTGGGGGCCCACGCCCCCCTCCCCAAATTTGGGGGGGGGGGGGGTAGTCGCGCCGAAGGCGCGAAATATTGGCCAAAAATTGGGTATTTTTAGGGTAAATTTTGCAAAATGTTTCAAAAATGTCCAAATTTTTGGCTTAAAGTGTTCATTATTGCGTGAAATACACGTTTTCAAAAGTTTTATGGACTTTCTGACTACGTACGCAACATTGACCCTATTTGGGGGTTAGAAACATGCTGGCAATCAAGATTTCCAGTTTAAAGGCCCTGTCTAATGTTAAAATTAGTTAATGATTGGATGTTGTTTGGCATTAGCAAAACGCAAAAGGCAAAATTTTTTGGGCGAGGTTGGGGGAGGTCTAAAAAGGGTGCCCGCCCCCAAAATTTGGGGGGAGGGGTCCTCCCCCAAACCAAATCCCCGTTCGTTACACCTATGGGGAGTACCCCCCGACCCGAACGCCCCCGCCGAAATTCGGACCTCAGAAAACTCAAAAAATGGCCTAAAACGCAAAATTTTCTGTATTTTAACGCTTTTTTTGTCGCAACAAGGCTTGTTTTTATCGTTTTAGTCGTTTTTACACCGTTTTAAACAAAATTTAAGCCAAAATTTGAGAAACATTTTTCAAAAAATGACCATTTTTTAGTAAAGTTTAGCTAACTTTTTGGCCCCGGGTACACCCCTAAATTTTCGATTTTATGCCATTTTTGGCCACTTTTTGGCCAAAAATCTGGGGGGGGGGGTCGCCAAAATTCGTCATCCCACAGGAAGAACTTTTTGGGTAAAATCGTTGTAAATTGCTGCGCAAGGTACAACGATTTTACCATGAATTTACCACGAATTTTTAATGAAATTTTAATATTTTTTTAATGGATTTACAATGATATCCGATTTTTCCATGAGATTTTAATGGATTTACAATGGTTTTACTTCGGTTTTTATATTTATTTACAATAGTTTTACCACGTTGTAAAATTGTTGTAAATCTGTTGTAAAATCATTGTAAATGCAATTGGACCAATTTACAATGTTTTTACAACTTTTACAACGAAGTTACGTTTTTTTAACGATTTTACCATGTGGTAAACTTGCTGTAAAATCGCCGTAAATGTTTGCAACGTTTTTACAATGCTCCAAAATAAGTTTTAACAATTTTATAACAGATTTACCACGTTGTAAATTCGTTGTAAAATCATTGTAGAAACGTTGTAAACATTTACCACGATTTTACAATAAATTTACCATATAGTAAAATTGGTCCAATTGCGTTTACAATGATTTCACAACAGATTTACAACAATTTTACAACGTGGTAAAACTATTGTAAATACCTATAAAAACCGAAGTAAAACCATTGTAAATTCATTAAAATCACATGGTAAAATCGGATATAATCATTGTAAATCCATTACAAATTATTAAAATTTCATTAAAAATTCGTGGTAAATTCATGGTAAAATCGTTGTACCTTGAGCAACAATTTACAACGATTTTACCCACCAAAGTTCTCCCTGTGCCCCACCCCCACCCCCTGACCTATGGACCATAGGCTATGGTCACCAAAATTTGTCATTTTGGAGGGGGGGTCCCCCCCACCATAGTTTCCCTGGAACTTTGGGTCTCAGTGGGGGCTGGGGGGGCCTAAATCTTGGCCGACCTCCGAAATGTGATAGGGGTACCTCCCACCCCAACCCCCCCCAGAATTCGGACCTCAGAAATTTGGAAACATGGCCAAAAAATAGAAAATTTTCTGTAATTTAGCCCTTTTTCCGTCAAAACATTGCAGGTTTTTAACGTTTTTTGCGTTTTTGTACCGTTTTAAAGTGAGTTTAGGTCAAAATTTTAGAAACATTTTTCAAAAAATGACCATTTTTGGCCAAATTTAGCTAACTTTTTGGCTCCAAAAATCGTTGGGGGGGGTAGCCAAAACTTGGGGGAGGATAAGTCAAAAATCAGGGGGGTAAAGTTGGTCGAAAATTTTGGGGGGATACCCCCCAACCATCCCCCTCCCAAAGAAAACTATGCCCCTCACCCTAACACATTTATGGTCACAGGGGGCAAACCACAGCCCACGAGCCATAGCTCTTACCTGACCCAGGATCAGTAAGTACGCAAATTAGTTATGCTGCGTACTATGTTCAGTTTTGTGCGTACTATTACGTATATACCAGAAGTCGTTTTCTGCCTACTGCTTATTGGTAGTACGCAGACTTATCTAGGAGTGCACTAAACTTTGGAATATTAGCTATCCAGGCCACTATCTGTAATGAAGGGAGCTAGATACAAGACACGATCTGCTCTAGACTCTAATCTCTCCGTTACACGGAAGGTCGGCACGTCTGATCGCAATGAAACAGACTTAAGCACCAGATCTCTGAAAGGTGGTGTTCCAGAATCAGAGATTCTCTGCGGCCAACCTTGGTAGGGGTCTTCGTCGGTGAGTTCGTTTAAGGCTCCTGATTTCCAAGTGAACAGCAAGCGGGGTCAGCACTTGCTTTTCGTAAATAGCACTGGATTTGGATGAGTTCCTCACTGGGTCTTCGAAATAGAGATTGCCAGGAAAAAACTTACTCGTGATGAGTCGGTCCTAGATTCCTGAGATTGGCGGCTGAACGGTAAACGCACCGTATTCGAAGGCAAACGCGCCTCTATTTGCTTGTAGTAACACTCAACGTTAAACGCACCGTTACCGTAGGCAAACGCGCCTTTATTGCTCGTAATAAGACTCAGTAGCTAACACACAGATGATTTAATGTTTATGAAGCTGCTAAAATTATGATTACACACTATGCGTTCACACTACAATACCAACGGTTCATGTGCAATATAGTGCGATACAGTACAACTTTACTGTACCAGAGTTGTCAGATAATTCCCTTTAGGTTATTATTAATATTATTCCAATTTGGAATAATATTACAAACTTTGATTAGGTTATTATTGGGACAAGGTCGATACTCTTAACGCCATTTACACCCGTCTAATCTACTAACTCTTTCTATTGACTACTTAACTCAAGTTCCCTATATGCTATGTGTTACCCTATATGCTTGTGCTTTGTTACTCTTCATACGTCCCCTTACAATAGGACTGTCCAACTAGTATCACAATAAACTAAGTTACGAATTGTTAACCTAGGGACGGTCTTTGGGTGAGCCCCCGAAAGTCGGTCACCGCTTTCGCTCCGACACGCAGTTCAGGGATGCTATGTGAGATGGAATTTGAGGATGATTCGAAACAGTTGAGAGTTGGGAAGTCCTTCCTTACTTATTCCTAATTTGATCAATATTAATACAGTTATACAATAAACAGTCTGCTGGTCTTCTGGACGGGAATCAGAGCAAGAAGGTTGGGGTGACGATTTTGAAGTTTAGAATGCAGGAAATAGACATTTCAGATTGAAAATGGGTTAAGGGCTGTTTTTGGCTTGGGAGATAATGAAAGTTCGCTCTATACTGGTTAATCGGATTCCCCAACTTGATCAGGTTTGGTCTGTCGCTGTCTCTGCCGTGGTCTACTCTACAAGATCATTCAGCTTCCAATGTACCTTCGCTAGACTGACTCGTACTGATACAACTCACTGATAATCGCTTTCCAACTGACTAGGTCCTTCTCCGGACAACACTGATACCAATAATCTGACTGAATCAAAGTTATGAACTGGGTCCACCGTACTGGAATATCGGATGCAAATTTCGGCAGGACAGGGCTTCTTTCCGCACCTGAATCAAATGGATTAAAACCCATTAGTACAAGGGTACGGTGCGGGAATCGAACCCAGTGTGAAGTTTGACTATACTGAACTTAGTAAAATACGGTTGCCTGATTTTTGACTACTAGGATAAGACTAAACTACAGGTGAATACCTGTGGTGTGTGATGCCGGAGAACTGTTCGGTCCTGACCAACGGAAACCCGACGAAACGATTACAACGGTTTATTATAATTTCAACAAAACTTGATGACAAATTAATACGAAATATAAACTTGAGAAAAACCACATAAACTTTGACAAAACTAGAGCAAACGGTAAAGTTCCGGCAACTGCCGACAGAACCCAAGGAATTACCAAACTTAGCCAAAATATTTCTATCCCCAAAACTCTACCCAACCTACTCATTCACAAATCCCACCACAACTGAACCCGAACTACCCAATATGGCAGACATCAAATATTAGCTAGCCAGACCTACAAATTTAGACAAGAATAATGCAAAATCATTGAACGTTTGTCAAAATATAATACTAATTCACTTAGGCTTAGCAGCTCGCATAGAATTTATATCTTTCCTGTCGGTGCTAACTTCACATAATACCCCTCTTTTGGCCCCGGGCGGCCTTGGACGGGTCCACTCAGTTAGACGACTCGGTAAAAAGAATGTTACTCACAGGCACCTTAGGTACTAGTAAAGATAAAACATTTGCGAAAATTACGTAAAGATAAAAAGAAAATACAGTGGTGAACATACACCATACCACGGTTGAGACACAACTTTTCTAACATGCTAACCGGCCAACGGTAAAACTACTCGTAACTAAATCGAGACATTTTTGACAAAACTACTGCAAAAACTTACTTACCTATTTCAAAACCTACGTAAAATTTTTAAATTCCCGCCCGAAATCACCCATGTACCAAAAGAGTAGGGTGCACCGACAGGAAACAGAGTCAGAAAAAGAGAACAAGACCCTATTGTAAATATGTATAGATATGACAAGAAAAATTATTATGCATGTAGATATCAAACAAAAATACAAGAAATCAAAAATTGTACATGTAATTAGCCATAATGGAATGAAGTAGTACTAATAATGCCAAACTAGATTAATAAAAGCAAAACAATATAAAGAGATGTCATCAAAGAATTGCAATTTTCAAGGAAAAGAAACAGGAAAATTTTGTAGAAAGAAAAGTGAAATCCTAAACCGTGCAACCGCTTTTAGTAGAAAAACGAAACAGACAAAAAGTGATAGTGAAAAAACTAGCTATACCGACACCGACGATTACAACGGCTATACCGAGGTAGTGGGCACCCTGACGAAAGAAGAAAGAAAATGTAGTCAACTGAACCCCAATTTTGAAATTTGTTCCCTATGGCTCCCTCCCTTCAAATCACAACCAAATAAGAGAACCCGAAAAAATTCCAATCACCATGACACTGATTAAACAACAATACGAAAATCACAAGATTAGGACACTGGCGGTATACTCCCCAGCACCGCAGACAAGGCAATTCCAGGCCGTAAACAGTCACGGAACCAAAGGCCCCTCCAGCCGGACCCTACCAGAGCGAACCGTACCAGGCCTCGAAGGGTCTCCTGTCAAAATCCACTGAGTCTAACCCAACCAAACCAGGACCAAAGTCAAGCGGGACTGGGACCAGGCACAAATTATGGCCAAACAAGCTGTGCACCGCCTGGCCCAGCAACCCCATGGCGGCAGGTAGACCAGGAAAAGTTCACAAAGGCCAAAAGGCCACCAGGCGAAGGCAGAAGGCCCCCAAACCTTCCAAAAGCCTGACCGAGAGCCAACAAGATGGCAGACGGAAGCAGGCAAAAGGAGCCTGCCCCACGGCAAAAGAGACAGGAGAGCCACAGGTACCAGAACGACCATGGCCCCAGTCACCGTAGAAACAACCAAAGGACGGAAAGAGCCCCAAAAGTCCCAAAGGGCCAAACCAAGGAGGCCAGTAGAGCCGCGCTCTCCAAGATGGAACAGGTGAGCAGGCAAGGTATGCCCACCGACATAGCAAATTGGCCGGAAAGCCGCAGGCAAAGCACTGGGCCGACCACCATCCCGAGATGGAATCACGACAAAGGGCGCAAGACGCCCCAAAAAGTCCAAATAGGAGGCCCAAGGGTGCCAGTACCAATGGTGCCAGTCCACATGGCTACCACACAAAAACATTGTGTCGCCCGGAGTCAATTATAGCTTGACGAGCTGAACATTTTCCTTTTTTGAAGCAGATCAGACCGTCCAGCTGTTAATGAGAAAATCGCGATCAAAGTTTAGCTTCACATATGCGCAGTTTGCACGTACAGTGTATTAGCTCAGTTGCACACGTGCTGGGTTGTCAAATTGCTTCCATATATAGGCTGGCTCGAATTAGTTCTAATCATAGCCCGTGTAGCTCACTGGATGAGTACCGGATTCCTAATCCAGAGGTCCTGAGTTCGAATCTCAGCAGGGGTCTATTTCCTTTTGCTGAGCTTGGATCACCCTTTTGTGTTTTAAACTGAACATTGTAACCGACATCATTTAAACAATCAAGCTCACAAAACCTGAACTAATAACTATTTTAGACCGAATGACTGATACTACACTGAGTAAACGTCTTTCTAGCTAATAATTCACTAACACGACACAAGTAGGTTTACTTTCTTGAATTAGAACTAAATAACCTGCCGGTCCGCTAATCGGACGTTTGCTATGAAGTACTTAATTGTAGTGCATTTCCTGTTATTTTATGTATTATTCCTGTCATAATTCCGGTTCGGCTAATTCCGGGTCTCATAAATGCGGCTCATCCGCCCCCTAATCGCAGGGCTACCTACACAGATGACCGGAAACCCGACAGATTTACAGGCCTAATACGGGGTCCCCGTGACCCTAGGCTGCAGAATCTGCTTTAAACCGCCGATTGTAGCAATATTCCTGTAAAGTTTCTCACCATACTCACTCTAAAACTAGCAATTTCGCGTCAAACATATATTTAGGTTCTAAACAAAGTAAATCCCTAATTGTTTACGATTAGGGGCCAAATTGCTACTCAATTTGGCCCAGTTCCTGCCTAATATCTGAGTATTTACGCGTTCATTCTGGCAGTCCCAAGACCCTTATCTTACAAAAGGGGTTTACATGGTATGCCCTCAATCACACTCACAATCACACAATTTTGATTCAAACTTCACACTCTGAAAATGGGGCTAACCTTGGAACCTCGCCATCCATGAGGAGTTTACCCAAGGAGCCGATTACGTAAATTTAGAAGTCCCATTCACACAATCACTGTCACAATCATACTAATAATTACACGGACAACTAAATTTTCTCAGCTCATTTCTAACAAGAGGTCATAACCAAGGGACCTCCTAACTCACTCAGGGGTGGGTCCCCACTCAAAATCCCGTTATTACTAAAAGAAACCCCAAAAACATGAAACAGAAAAAGTGACTGGCCACGAGGGCTCCCTGATTAAAAAGTGAAAAACTGGCCACGAGGGCTCGCTGATTAAAGAGTGAAAAACTGGCCACCAGGGCTCGCTGATCATTGATAAAGACGTAGCCAAAAAGGGCTAGAATTTTAGTTAATTTAAGGCCCGAAGGCCGCGAAGCCAAAAGTAAAAAAATAGGCCGAAAAAGGGGCCTTCTAACCATTCCCTAAAAGTTGCGTTCCTGGTGTGTAATTCTGGCCGAGCATAGTACGCTCAAATGGCCCTTAAACGTGCGTGTGTTGCTTCGTGTTGGCTCAGATCATCCCCTCTGACCTGTGTGGGCCAGAGGAGGTCCAAACTGGAGTGCTATGGAGGGGCTAAATGCGTTGGGGATTCTCCGGCCAAAACGCTGGCACACCAGGAGAACGCATTCGAAAGGGGGGATACACGACCTCTCTCGGTCGGAGCTGAAGCAACACTGATGGAAATTTTGAATTTTTAGTCAGCTGACAGGGGTCTGACAGCTCACTGACCCTACGACTGTTGCCGGCATTTCTTTGAAGAAGGCAGGATTTCCAGACTTTTCTGGAAATCCCCTTTGTAAGATTGGACCCGACGTGGGCTGTTTGCACGCCTGGCCCACCTGGATGGAGATTAATGGGCGTCTGGAGTTATGACCCTCCAACTGACCCCTTATTTGATGGATTTCCCAAGCTGAATTTCCAGAAACTTTTCAGACTTTTTGGTTAACACGTAAAGGTAACCAAAGGGGAAAGTTACTAATTAAAAATTATTTTGCTCGAATCAGAAATTGAAATAGTACGAAATGAAGGCCTCTCTGGGCCCATTATGAAAAAATAAAAGTTAACTGCCAGTTTAGCCGTAATATTTTGTAAATTTTATTGTTATTATTTTTAGGCGCTCCCTTGTTTCCAAGCCCCTTTCTTTTCCTTTCGGGCGTGACCTTTCGGTCGAGAACAAGGGAGGCCGCTTGTTAATAATCCCAGCAACAATTGCTCTCACTCACTGGAACTTGGAGTCTCTACCTGAGGAGACAGGAGGGCAACTGTTGCGTAAAACTTGTGCATACAAAAAGTTACATAATTTTCTAGTTACTTAAAACTAAATAATATTAATCTACGTATAAAACTACCTAAGATCACTTAATTTCGTTTTATTCTATTAATTTGGGAGAGGGTTATGCCCCCTCCGAACCTACTTTCACACCTAAGGTGTGTACTAACTCTTCTCTGCAAGGCAAGTCTTTGCTGGGTGAGGGCCAACAGAAGCCCAAGAATGAATAGGAAAATGAATGAACGTAACAACACGTGATTGTTACGTTCTATTACAAAGTTTACGTAAGGTCACTATTAGGTAATTAAAATGTAATCCCCCAAAACCTTTTTGGCCCGTATCTTTCGCATTATTGGGAGTTAAAAGACCGGATTTGGATTTTTGGAATCAGGAAAGGCTTGCCTTTCAGATAAGCCCAAGTTGTATTTTCACCAAAAATCTTCAAAATTCATTGATTATTTCCAAATCACTGCTAATTAGGCCTAGCTGACACCTATAAAGGTCCCTTAACATTATCTCATGCTCCTAGCTAATGAATAACTACATTTGTGTGACCCATCTTCCAACATGTGAGCTGAATAACCGTATAAGACGCCTTTTAACAGCATTTTCCTTGATAATTTGCTACTTCTTAGGCAACACGTTTATTAAACTTTTCTCTTCATTAATGTTAGTTTACTTTAAATGAAATTTCGGAACGTTTTCGAACAACAGGAGACCTTGTAAGGCATAGGAAGAGTAACGACTCCTCCGTTATTTAATCAGAGACCATGGTTAGGGCCTATTACTGACCCGGGAAGGACTCAGAGACCATGATTAGGGCCTATTACTGACCCGGGAAGGGTAACGACCCCTCCGTTATTAGTTAATACCCTGATTAATTCTTAATAAACCGCATTCCACTGAGTTCCTATTCTATTCTGGCGTTATTTAAGCGGGTTATAGTGCTATTTCTAACCTTATTTTCTAACCACGCTAGATCCTATGTCCCTATTGGTGAATTTTGGGGCCGTTTTGAACCGACTGACAACTCTAGTACTCACATGATCAATGATAATTACAACAATTGCTTGGACGTTCATATACTGCATTCTAGGTTCTGAACAACAGATTTTAAAGAGCAATAACAACAACAATTCCATGTTAGATCACAATCCATGGTTTTATGAGTTTTCTTGACTTTTTGGGTTTTCATTCATCCATAACATTACATATCCTTTCGGAAAATCATTCCACTGCTATACGTCTAAATCCCTGCACCTCTTTGCAAAGCGCAGCCTATCTAAGATTGTGACCATTCCAATGCAGCCAGAACTAACTTCCTCAATAGTACAATGGACCATTCTTTCCCAGATTCGGATTCTGCATCAGCTGATAACTTCAGCGAAGACAGTGAAAGTTCTTCGAAGACAGTGAAAGTTCTTCCGACAGTTTCAAACTACGTATTACTGATTCAGACTGGTCATTGATTGAGCTTGTTCCTACCTATACCAGGAAGAACCTTCAACAACAAGAAGATTGGACCTCATTTCTGTCCACACGTTTGTGGCAAGTATCCCGTCGACCTTGTGCCATCATGTTCCGACGTCACCGCGCTTAGTATCGGCGCTAACTGCATGGTTGCTACAGGATATTGTAAAGAATGCGGTTGCCGAGTCATTTTCTGCATTCGTGATTGTCCAACTTCTAACGCAAGCGTTGAACTGGATGTAGTGTTTAACAGATTTGATTCGAGTCTCCATTCAGGAAGGGTCAAACATCCTTTACGCGGTCCGGAGCGCGGGAAGTTGTCTCAGCTTCTACTTAATACTAAACGAATCAACTTCAGGATGACGCAAGCGGAAAGCAGCTGATGATATGTCGTTTGGGAAACACGAACCTCCTGATTATATAGGCCATCCGTGCTCTATTCAACTAAATCAGTAGTTAAAGGACGAAATCACCTAGACGCCGAACCGGTCATAAGTCTATAGCAATGTCATAAGCCATTGCAGTCTATAGGTAAAGATTGCCCACCCTTATGTTGGGATTATCAGAAATATTGGGTTTGATCGTTTCTTTGTTTTTATTGTTGAGAATTGCAAACAAATGTGTATCGACTTTGCTCAAAAAGATTTCGCATTGACGCAACAGGCGGCATTGCAACCCCCGTGTCTAAACCATTAAGCGGTGAAAGTGGACCATTGTTTTTGTACCAACTACCAATGTGTCGTTGCTTTTCGGAATCTGGGGATTTCTTTTCCTTTAATGCAGATGTTATCCGAAAACCATAAAGCCCGGTTTATACTTGTCCGTTTGTCCGTATGCGGGTGTCCGTTTGGGCGTAAGAAAAGTTGAGCAGTGTTGAACATTTTCTTACGCCCAAACGCCCAAACGGACGGACGGCCAAACGGACAAGTATAAACCGGGCTTAAGGCCAGTCTAATTTCTTACTGGCTTTTACAGATTGGTTTGTTTCCGGAGCCCCTATTCCGAAAATCGTTGTGTGCGATATGTCACAAGCTTTACTGGCGTCATGTGTTCGAGCTTTCACTTTACTTTCAAGCATTGACAGTTATGTTGACAACTGCTGCTCAGTGCTAAAAGAGCATTCCCATGCCCTCTTTTGTTACATTCGCCTTGATCCC